>WYDI02022598.1:28269-58002 GCA_009867235.2 Psittacus erithacus | reverse complement strand
CAAAATCAAAAACACAGCACTGCACCAGCTACTAAGAAGGAGAAAAATGATTGCTACTGCTGAACCCAGGACAGATGTCTACACTGGAGGTAGATCGTGAAGGCTCCCTTTGGAGCCTGATGTATAGAATAAGTATCTCCAGAGAGTATTTCATAACATCCTGAGACAGACACCTACAACAGCTGGCAATGAATCACCTCTAGAGACTTCTGTACGGCATAATTCGGAAAACAACTGTGATAGCCTAAGAGCTCAGTGGAAGTGGATGATCAATATGCAGCTATAGGTGAAAGGATTGAAAGGTTGGCTGTACAAAGAATGGGGCTGAATACCAAACATACTGCAGTCCTATCTGACATGTTATAAGGACACAAACCATAAAATATGACATCATCCAGAATTTTGGTCAAAGTTCTACTTCTTTTGTCTCAAAAAGAAGTGTGAAGCAGAAGCTGCCTCCTTGGTAGCAGAGGTGGTTGTAAAAATATGTGCTTCCATCTGAGTTGTGATTGAAATGACTAAGACTGCTTAGTTTGTAAAGAAGATAAAGAGGTGGGAATATATTGGTGGAATATATAATAGTGAAAATGGACAAAGTAAATAGATTGCATATTCTTTCTGGTAATGCCAGATGAAATAATTACCTAAACTAGAAAGTGTTATTACTACTTAAAATCCAAAGAAATGCTTTTTAACACAATGCAAAATAAACTTGTGAAGCTCATGGTGTCTAGATATATTGCTCCAAGTGGTTAGTAGGATTAAAAGCAAATCAGACATTTACTCTTAGGTCGATTACAGATAGCTAAGAAGTCTACAGCCACATTAGGTAGGATGTGAAATGCAAAAGGGATATAAACCTCTTTGCCACTGTGAATGCAGAAGCCATTCAAGAGGCAGGGGTTAAGCAGACCTTCCTCAAAGAGTAGGTTTCTCCTAAGTATCTGCCTGAAGATATCCTTCTTCAAGCCCACTGTCACAGGGCATTACCAAACTTTGGTTACTTGGCTGTTCTATTTTTATGGTGGAGGCTAGGAGAAACCTGATCAAGACTGGTGAATGTGGCAACTGGACAGCATTCAGGACCAAAACAAATGCAACAGTTGTATGATAGTTTGTAAGCCTGGTCAGAAACTAACTTATTTAGGGGAAGGAGAAGTTGAGTTTGATGAACTGGACAGACAAGAAAATCTCAGACATGGAAAGAAAAGGACAGGAAACAATGCTGAAAAAAGAAAGCGAAGCAGGAAGAGAACTAATTTTCTGGGCGGAGTGTGAGCTGGAAGAGGTGTAGAGCTGGGACTGAGGAACTTTCCTCTTGATTCCTGCCCTACTCAGGAAACAGGGCATTGTATACTTGCCTGTAAATAAGTGTATTCAAAGAGATAGCTGGCTACATCATCAATTTTAACTACTCCTAATTGCCAGAATATAGGCTAATTGATCTGGACAAAGAAGTAACTTCTGGTCTGCACTGCTCTACCCTACCCTATGCTCTCGGATCTATCACAGTAACTCTAACTTCAGTGCGCCTATACGAAGCTTTTCCTAAGCTACTTAAAACAACACCTATTTTTTTTTATTTTTTAATTATTTTTATTTTTAATTCTGCACTCTTCCCAGGGCAGGACATGAGGAGGCCTCTGTGGTAGGGCCCTCCAGAGTTTTTAAAATGTACCTTGCTGATAGTGCAAAAGATGACAAGGATGGTGAAACGTGCTCTGCATATGGATCAGGGGAGAATTAGCAATGGTTCATCACTCCTGTGAGAGTTCATTCGTCTGCCACAGACTGGCCCATGAGAATATTTCTGGAGAGATGAACTTTATCTAATAATAAAAAGTCCGCTGACCTGCTTTTATGTCGCAATTCCTATAGCATGAATAATTGCACCCTCTTGTATAATTGGCAACATTAAGAGTGCTAAGTGAAATAATTAGGAAAGAATCAGGTTTCATGAGCACACCACGCTCTTACTTTGAGGATTTTATTCGTACCTCTTCCCCTCTGCTGGAGAGTCACCACTTGGTTGCGCTTCTGCTGGGAGAAGTGGGCAAGCATCTGCCTTAGCAGCTCCTGCCAGCTAAACTGGCAGGGTGTCAGCAGAGCCCCCCAGGATAATATGCATCTTCAGCATATCTGGCCTTCAGTGTTCTAGCAAATGTGTGCAAGATGTGAGTCCATGGCGCAGAGTTTTGCACCAGGTGCCTCTGGTGCCTGGAGCCGGGGTTTTACGGGGCTGGACGTAGCAGCGCACCAAATCATTCAGTAACTGCAAGGTCCCTATCCCACAAATTAATGAAGATTGATCCTCCCCTCCCAGATCTCTTACAAAAGTGACAGTAACACATTTACAGGACAGCAGCCGCTCAAAGCTGCCTGAACGTAAGGACACAGCTTTGTGGTGGGTCACGTAGAGTTGGCGGGAGTGTGCCATCTTTGCTGGGTCAGCCTGAAACCAAAAGAGAAAAATCCCTGACCATCTGGCAGGATGCAGCTGGCACCTGGGGTAGTTTAAGATCTTCTGCTGGTTGAGGGGCAAGGGAGAGCTTGTCACAGAGTAGCATGCGCAGTCCCCAGGATAAAACTCCAGCAATGTGTTCCCGCTTCAACTGGGACTGATCCGTGTGGATAACATGTTTGACAACAGTCCTCTGCCTTAATAAAAAAGAAAAAAAGAAAGAGAAGAAACCCCACAGCAATACAGGAAATATGAACTGCTGAGATGTAACTTGGAATTAGGTAAGTGTATGTAGTATGATGCTTCTTAGGTCACATGTTGGGGTGGAAATTGCATATTGAACCATATGATAGATGCAGTCATGTGCAGTGGATCATGCTGTGTCTTGAAATATGCTGGGTCACAGAGCAGGGGAGCAGGACCCCTCAGGAGACACACTCCTCACACCCTGTGCTGGTGCTACATCTCCACAGCAGCAGTGTGTGAATGGCAGTGAGGGAACTCACACAGACCAGGGACCAATTAGCACAATCCAATCATAATCTTGGGAGACACATGGGGAGCAACAGGAAGAGCTGGGGGATTTCTGGAGAAATACCAGAACCAGTAGTCAAACCAACCCCTTTTGAACACAGGAGATAAGGAGATGTGAAGATGACTGTCTAAGGATCCTGCATTGCCATGGGTTTGTGATACTTACTGCTCTACAGATGACCTCTGACTCTTTGACACTGTTTGGGAGAGGGTAGGGGAATGAATGACAGCAGTCAGTTGTCCTTGGGTCCAGTTCTGGTCTCTTTTCTTTAGCATATTGTCCCTGTGACTTTTGTGCGTGTCTCCAAAACCACATGTATACCTTTTGCACATAGTACCCATTCCTCCTCACGCCCCTTCCCTGATTCACTAGATAAAGCTCACAGCCCCATTTCTCAGCACAGTCCCCATGTTATACTGGAGTTCACCTCCTCAACTCATTCAACCTTAAATGCTGATGAGCACCAGTTGCTCTGGTGGTGCCTTATCATTTTCCAGCTTTGGCCTGGGACTTGCTTTTGCAAGCTTTGTGGAAAAGGTGTGAAGACAGGATGGAGAATGGGAACAGACAAATATGGCAAAACAGGTCTGAAAGGGGACTAATACTGCTGGTCTTTGCAGACTGTTAAACTGCAGCTACCACTACTTCATACCCCTCTTTAGAGCCTTTACTGGGAAAATACTCCAGAGCAGGTCCCAGAGGCTCGCTCTTTGTTATGCCAACAATTGCTGCAACCTAGTCTAAATACAGATGTGTTTTTGGCTTGCGATCATTAGTTTCCATATATCAATATAACCAATAGTAAACATTAAGGAGGTGGCGGGGGGGGGGAAGAATTCTAGTCACCTAAAATATACGGGGAGGTGGAATTAATAAAAAGAAGGGGGTTTCAAGGCATGAAGTCATCTGGCTGCCTACCTGAAATGGAAGAAATAAGCACTGTTACAGATGATTTATAGGGAGATTCCTAAATGTGCTCAGCTGAAGCTGTTTCAGAAAGAGAACATATCCAGTCTCTTAAGCTAGGCTTTAAGCTGGATTCTTTCTGTCTTAACACTCTTTTATTTTGGCAATTATAACATTCGTGTTTATCCGCACTTCTCAAACTTCATGTAATCTGAAGAGTTTGCAGTATCACGTAGTATGGCTGACTCAGATGCTAGAAACAGCTTATGTAGTGAGACTATGTAGAGAGATATTTAGCATTTCTGTCACATTCTTTTCAAAATGTCACATAAACAAATAATTTCTGTATTATTATTGTTTCTATCAGCAGCAGTTGATGCAGTATCTTTGCTTTCTACATCTTTGATTTTGCCATCCTTACATGGAATAGAACGACCAGAACAGTGAGAGCTACGTAGTACTAAATGATGTCTTACCGCTTATTTAAACCTGTAATAATACAGACTATTTGCTATTTCTAGTAGTAGCAGACAATTTTGTTTAATATACAGCGAGTTTGTAATCAATTAACTTTGATTCTGGTTTATTTATGATAAACTACTATGTAACAACTGATCATTAAAAACTAGAAGCATTCTGGACGTTGAAAACATCATAACTTTGCCAATTTGGTGCATATGGCTGGGTCTACCTTGTCTTACAATGTAATGTATACCATTTCTGCATAGCCTGCTCCGACCATACAGAGAAACTCATTGTGGTTGGTGCTGTTGCATAGGCTGGAAGAGCTGAGCTCAATGGTGCACAAAGAACTCATAAAGTAGGATTGCAGAATGAAAAAACTGATGCTTGGTGGCTGGGCCAAGTCAAAACTCTTCCTTCCAACCTGTTTTCTTCAAGTGGGAAATTAGTAATTTGATGGCAAAAAAGTAATTTTCCTTGAAATTGTTGCTTATAAGATAAAATCTATAAACTGCTTTCCTTTAGGCACACTCATGAAAAAAAATGGTTTCTAGATTCTCAGCAAAATTTCAGAATTCAGGAACAAAAGCTCCCCATGTGCCTGTCCTCCTGGCTCCTGGAATAGCTCCACTGTAGGTCAGGCAGGACAGCTCAGGAAAGGTCATGTTTTGCAGCCGCCCTCTTTCCTCTGGATGTTGAGATGCAAAATCTGACAAGTTGTACTTCCATATGACTTTTTTTGCCATGTCACGCGTATGCCTCGGTCAAATGCTGCCTGCTTAAGTTATTAGCATTGTAAACTCTTATTATATTCGGCATGCACTTCATATGTCATTGGCCTCCAGCTGTTGGTGCTAGCACAGGAGAAGGCGACTTGACCCTAGATGGAGAGGAGGAGCGTTATGGGAGACCTTTGGAGTGAGACAGCCTGGGAAGCTGTCCAAGGGCATGCATGTGTAAAGAGCAGCTGTGAAAGGTAGGAGCTGCACACAGAGCCATGCCCTATCACTCAGACTAGCAATTTCCTTATCGTTTCACACTTTTCTAGAGTATCAGCAGAGACCGCAGCTGACGTGGTAGTATAAGCTAGCCATTAATGCATTAGCTGCTGTGTGATACCGGCACTTTCTGAGCAAAACCAGACAGCGTGGTGGGTGAAGAGCTAACAGCCCGTCAAGTGTGCCTCATGTTGCTAATTCAATGGAGGGACACATTTCACTTCAGAAAAATAGCACTGAGGACAGGCCTTTTCTCCAAAGGGAATGGAGTTTGGCCACTTCAGTGGTAGAAGAACGGCCACGACTTTTTAATGTCTAAGAGATGTTCCTTTTACTCATCTGGAAGTCATTATAGAGTACGGAAAAGGAAATTTTAATGGAGGGAGTCTACATAAAAATACCAGTAAAACAGCTCTAAAGGCTACCTTTACAGGAAGAAAAAAGTGCATCCCAGGAGGGAGGAGGTAATGAAATAAGGAAGTTGGGAGCAGCAGAAGAGCCAGGAGATGCTGAATGCCTTTGGCCAAGGCATAGTAAATCTATGGCTGTAATAGAGGGAAAAAAGGGCAGGGGAGGGAAAGCAATAAGACCCTTGCACTTCAAGTTTTCCCTGAGCACTGAGCTGGAGAAGTTGTTCTTTTCTGTTGTGTTTAACACCACTGCACGACTTTCAGGAGCAAAACGACTGCTGGAGATCTCCCAGAAGTGGGCTTCTTTGCAGTAGGGGATGGCCTTTTGTATAGAGTTGAGCTGCTTGGTGAGGTACTTTGGGGGATTTTCAGGAGCACAGCCCAGTGTCTACAGGAAACAAAAGGGAAGGGCATTTCTGCCATTAGTAAGGCACCAAGACTTTGCAGCTATGGAAACTATGGCAGGTGGGGAAAGAGGTAGGTCTTGTGTTCTTCCTGACACTAAATCAGACCCATAGGTGACATGCTAAGGATGCTTTAGCACCAGCTTCTTTTCCATCTCTTTCAGTTTGGCAGGCAGTATGTTTCAGAGTGTTTTTATAGCTTTGGTAGTAACAGCGTAGTCATGCTGTAGTAACCAGGAGGCAGAAAGTGGCTATTGTGGGGAATCTTCAAGATCATTCCTTTCCAAAGAAAACATTTTCAAAGTGGGGGAACAGAAAAGCAGTCAGTGCATGCTGTGTGTTACATAAATTTAGAAAAAAGGCTTGTACCTGAAAGACTCAGATAATGTTTCTTACATTGTGTATATATACGTACGTACAGATGCCTGGTTACTTATATGCAAATGCATTTATGACTCTCACATATGTGCATGCTTTTATGACTCTCACATGTGTACATGCTTAAGCACACGGAGTTCCTTTATATTATTTCTAGGTAAAAAACCCTAATCACGCTGACAGCATTCTATAAATGAAATCTGTTAAACCCAGAGGTGGATGAAGATCTGAAATGCTCAAACGCCAGAATGACTTGGGTTTGTGGTCACTGCCTGAAATCCACATTGGACTTTGCTTTCTGGGGAAGAGGCTGTTCCCAGGCTCCATAAGAGGCTGAAGGAGGACTGCACTGCTCCCAGGCCATGGGGGCGTGGGGTGGGACAAGGCAATATCTGGGTTTGGGCCCCCTTTCTGTTTTTAATTGTGTGAACTGAGCTTTGAACCCAACTGAGCATCACCGCGTTTCAGGTTACACAATACAGTAGAATGGGATGTGATTGAAGAGGCTACAGATAAAATCAAATGTGAGGAAAGGATGAGAACTTGTCCTTTCTTCTAGCTATGACTATTTTGTTGTGTCTGTTATCTAACCCTGTAATTAGGACGGCATTCAGAAAATGTGAACAAAGTTGGTATTCTTTTCATAACCCCCAAATCTTTGCATTGCTGCATGAAACTTTTGGCTTCAGCTTTCCCCTGTTCATCAACCATGCCAAAATTTTTAATCTAACACCACTGTTAAAGAGTGGCAGGCTTCCAGGGAAATATATCAGCCAGGCTTATTAATTTCATGCCAAGTGCTGGAGGCGTGAATGTAGAAAACGCTGTTTGAGTTTGGATAATAGGAATCAGGCAGCTTAAAGGCAAGGGATAAAGATCAGGAGCCCTGTGTCTCAAGAGGAGGAGCAGGTGCAGGCTGCAAGCAAGGCCTTCAGGCCCAAAGGGGCAGCCAATGCTTAAAACAATCTGCAGTGCTTCCTTTTTTTTTTTTCCTCCTTTTTTTTTTATTTTTTTAATTTGGCATGTGCCTCTCACAGCTTAACAGACCGCTGCTCCACAAAGAGCGGTAAACAGAGAAAGGGAAATTAAAAAGGGAAGTCCCATGATAGACAAAAACAAATTAGGGCAAACAAATTACACAGAGTCAACAAATAAACAAGGGAACATCTGTGAATATATTTCTTGGATTTTCTGATTCTGAAAGCAACCTGAGAAGCAGTGGAGGGATGTATGAAATTTAATCAGGGATCCAAGCCTCTCCTCCTCTCCCCTGGCCCCTTCCTCCCTGGGAAGGTTCAGTTGCAGCAGGGGATACCTGCAGCATCGCTGGGGACCCTGCCAGCAGGGCACATGTCTTAGCCTCCCCTGTCCCCATCACAATCCTGGCCCTGCTCCTGTCCTGCTGTTCTCACCACCAGCCACACTGGCTCCCCTGGGAGCGCCAGCAGTAGCCAAGGCATCCCCCATCAGTGGTGACAGGGAAAGGCTGCGGCAACTTCAGTGCTCAAGGGGTTTCCCTTTCCCTGCTGTTTCTCTTGACACTGGGGTTGGGTCTGCATTGCGCGGGGGAGGCAATATTTTGCTCTCCAGCTTTTTTATATATCACTTGTTATATCCATATATATATACCTATATATATGCATATGGATATACGAATACATATAAATATAAATGTAATTCTATATACAGTACATACACCTGGGCTTTTATATAAAGATATATAGACATTAATGGATACAGAGATATAGACAGAGATCCTAAACATTTTGGGCTTTCTCTTTGGGACTTTTTGCTGGGATGCCTCAGGATCTGACAGCACATAATTATAAACCTGAACTCAGATAGAAATTTTGAGGCAAGTTCTTCAGAAGTTAATCTGGTGAATCAATAAAAAGTGCCCCCAAACAGCTTTTTTTTACCTTTCATGCAAACACTATCAGAAAAAATCATTTAATTACCATTGGTTGTGGGGATGTATGAAACAGAAAATGGAAGAAGTTAGAAAATCAGTGGTTTGTTTTGTCTCCTAGGAATTTATGTGTGGCAGTTGTTGGGTTTTTTTTTCCTTTAGGAAAGTTCACAAGAAGGGTCTGAAATCGGACAAATCCATGCAAGGGGCACTCATCTGAGACTCCACCTAAAAGCACAGAATATTTCCTTTCTTTCCAGACCTTCACATGGCTCTGCATAAATTTGTTTCCCTCTCTTATATCTATTACACTAAAAGATGCTTTCAAAGGAAATTATTATGTGGACAAGCACTCAGAAGAGATGTATCAATAGCATTCAAGTTTTCTATGCAGCCCTTAATTTACCCCCTGCATAACAAGCTTTAGTTATAGCGTTGCATAATATTTTTCCCACGGAGCTGTGGCCTTATTCTGTACATGGAAGGGGCAATACTTAATAGGCAGCTATTCAGCACTTTGTTTTTGCCTTTTCTGTGTGTGGTCTCTGCAAACTATTCAAACTCAGCTTGGCAGGCAAAAGTTGTGAAGTTTCTTGAGGTTTTGCTGTATTGTCCTTCTCCATGTTTTTGCAGTGCTTCAGAAACCTTGTTTTGTTTATTTTCATGGCTCCCCAGTGAGGGTGGTGATGGTGGCAGTGCTGTTGCTGTCTTACAGATGAGGAGTGGAGGCAAGGAGGAGCTGCAGGTAGACTTCTTTCAGGTGGTCAGTTTGAAATGTGTGGGACCTGGGCTTTCTTTTCCCCAGATGCTTGTATTTATATTTAAGCATTCATCTATAAATGTAATGCACAGTTACTGCTGGCACATCTTTTCTTGTGAAATCTCTCCCAGCACTCTGCTAATTTCTCATCCTGAGCTCCTTGCTCTGTTTGTCCCAGCTTTTTTTCATTTTCCTATCTTGGTCTTGGCACACTGCAGTGTGGCTGTTGCTCTAGCCTGATTTTCCTCCCCAAGTTTTCATCCTGCTTGATTCCCTGACACCATTCACTCTCTCCATAGTTTTTGTTGATAGATGCAGCTTTTATCCTTTGCCCTTGAAGTATTATGCACGGACATCACAGAAAGTACAGGGAAAACAAGCCTCCTCCTGCTATAGACCCCAATTAAAATATCGAAGAAAGCCTCTGCATAGTCCCATGCATCATCATGTCCTACATATAGGAAATTCAACCAAAGGCAGTAGCCATTTCAGATGAGTAAAATACAGCAGCAGCTTCGTGCACTGACAGCTGGGTGGGTATCTCCTGATCACCGGTTTAATTTTTGATGTAACTAACATCAATTAAAGACGTCCAGCTGAGTAACAACAAGTAACTTCAGTGAAAATAAAGTTCTGTTTCTGGTAATTTTAGGGATGGATCTATAGTTATAGTAACTGATCGACAATCCAGTGGGCATCTGAAGGCACCCAAAGTTGTCCTGACTAAAACAATAAAAAATAAATTAAACTGAAGACTAGCCAAAAACTGAAGCAGAAAGCAAAGGGCATGAATAGAGGAGAGCTCCTGCCTTACAGACTGACGCTGGAACTTTCCCCATAGATTTGGATGCTTAGCTGCTCAACTTTCAAGAGCAATTTTTAAATGCAAAATCTGGGCGAGAAGTTAGAATGCAGCTTGCTCCAAGTAAAATGCGCTTATCTGAAAGGAAAATCACATTTTTGAAATGCACTTTCTGCCTCATAGCTTTCATGTGGCTTGGTATGCAGATCAAACCGAGTAGGTGCTGGATAAACATGATCAGTAAAGGTTCATATCAGACCGATGCACACCAGACTGGTTGCTTCCAGCGTTATCCAGGCTGGTTATACCATGCAGAGAGACGAAAGGAGATGAAGCAGTGAACACTGTCACTTTCTTTCTCCGTGATCAGGCTGGCTTGGCCAGGTGCTATAACAGGAATGCTGAAAAAGTTGAAGAAACTTTTCTTCTCTAAGACTTGCTGAGGAAGGGAGCTGGAGGAGACAGAGAGTTATAAGGGAATCTGTGCATAGCAACATGCTCCAGGCCCTTAAGGTTCTGCACAGTCCTGAACACAAGAATGAGAAGTTTCATTAGGAAAAATAAAAGAGTATTCCAGAAACTCAGGGTAAACATTCAACTGAAAGTTTTAAATGACAAGGTTTTGTACTAACAACATTAGGTATTAAAAAGCTTGGCTAGGCTCCCTTTAGTTTTCTTGTCATTCTTCCATTTGATTGCAGATAAACATAGCTTGAAGCTTCATGAATTTTGCTGTTTGGCCTACCCAAGTCTAAGTGAAATTCAGGAATCCAGGGTGAATTTGTCTTTGAGAGTTTTGTACTTTAGCCAAATGGTGTCTGTTCTTGGGATCATCATAAAATCCTGCTCCATCCTGGGGAGCATGGGGAGACGTTTAATGCCATTATGCAGTTGCAAAGCTCTTTCTGTCCTACCTAGACAAGCCATATTCTAAGTGCCTGGTGCATACTGGGACATTGATTAATGCAAGCTGATTGGGGGTTCATCTTCATGAATGGACTTTGGGAAACATGTGCTAGACAATTCTTTGGTATAGAGAGCACATATCTGGTCTTTGCCAAGAAGACTCTTCATCAAACAATGGAGGCATGTTTTTTAGTTTCCATTTACTCGCAGTTACTGGAAGCAACTATAATGCCCACCTGTATCTCCTTATATAGTTACAATAACTTCCTCTTCAAAATAGGTCTTGTCTCATTCATCCATATATTTGTGGTCTACTGGTTATGGTTTTCTTTACCTAGACTTCACAAACATAGGATGTAAATTCTCTCTCCTGTCTGCTATAAGCAACACGTTTCTATGCAAAGGCTGCTAAAAGTCTCATTTAGACATACCGCCACTGCATCCCTTGAGAAGAGAGAATTCAGTGTTTAATACCTGTTTTCTGCTAACTTCATTTGCAGCACCAGGCTGTGTATTTACCTTTAAAATTCAGATCTGAGTCCTGCTTATTTTCTTCTGAGGGCCACAGGGTTCACCTGAGGCATTTTTGCAAACTGATTTAAGACATCAGTGATTAAGCAGAAGGTACTGTGCTTCTTACAACTACAGGAGCCTATTAGAGTCTGTAAACACTGGACACACCCATTCACCTGATTTCAGGAGATATCTAACAACTGTATGCTTTTGGCTTCAAAAGAAAAGGATTAATTACACTAAGGCCACATTAAAACATGTTGCTTAGCTTCTAATACTGAAAAATTTGACCACAACCAGCTAACATGAATCTTCAAATATTGAAATTTAAATGCTTTAGTATTGACTGCATGACACTGGTTTCAGTATCTTTCCCTTCCCTCCCCCACCAAAAGTATTTGAATTCATTTTGTTCAAATTTCCCTTAACTTCTGGGCAATTTCAGGAACTTCAAAAGCTAAATAACACCTGTTACAAGCAAGTCCCATATTCCCTAGGGATGATATTAACTTGAGTCATCTGTGGTTTTGCAAGTCTATCAAACACTGCAGTGCCAGTTGCCATGGAGGGAAGTGGAGGTATTGCCTACTTGAAGGGAGCATAAAACCTCCAGTGGTATTAAGGGAGATGGCAAAAAGTCACAAGTCTTTCTCTTCAGATACCTATGAAAACTCTCCTGCTGGCACATAGCAGTGTGCCAGAAGACAGAAAAGTAACTTCACACATCAGGCAGCTCCAAAATCTGCCTTTCCAGTGCATGGTTGTTGAAATGAATGCCATCTGCACCAGCCTGTGTCTCCTTATGGTCATACCTTGGCTGTCTACATGGCATTACCTAACTCTACAGTTTCTCTCATCTTCTCAGGACACCAGTGGTAGGCACCTGTGGGAGGGAATGGAGGGGTAGCAACAGAGATCCTGGGCATAACGCCTCTGGGAAGGAGGTAAATCCCATTGTGAGAGAGGGTCTCAGCCTTGGGATGGAGCCAGATGACTGTCAGGGTCCAGTGAAGAATTTCGTGTTGCAGTTAGTGGCTTGTGAGAACTTGAGGTTGGCTCACTGAGGGAGCTGCAGCTTTGCATAGAGTTGTCATGATGAATTTTAAGAGGACTTCAGACTGAGGAAGAGAGATGTTTCATAGCAGATCATGACTTACTCTGCCTTTTTCTTAATCTCACTGCTGGTGCAGGATATGCATGATGTTCATTTGCAAAAATTCTTGCTTGATATTTATCATTCCATCCAATCTGTGGGTTTTAGTAAGTGCCACATATATCTATATGTACTATATATGTAGGTACATGGGCATGTATATCAACTCATGTATGTATACAGTGATTGCAATGGATTTGTTACCTTGCAATTATTTGAGCTGTGAAGGCTCACAAGCTCAAGTTACTCTACAGCCAAAGGTTTCCCACACTTCCTTGCCTCTCCATCTGGCAAGGCTACTTGAGGAGTTAGGAGTTACTCTCAGTAAGGAAATGGATTAAATCTGTCTCTTAGCTACTCAGGTTGACAGCAAACACCACTTGAAAGGTTGATTCCTGAAGTGGGTCACGAAGGATGCAACGAACTGATATTCTCTGTACAACTTGGTGTATCTTTAGCAACAGATGTGCTGGTTTACAGGACTGCAGCACTGACCTGAAAGGCAGGGGGGCTGGTGATGGCATTTCTCCTTCTGCATTGCTACAGATCACCTAGCTTTTTGCCTATTCGCAATATAGCACGTGGTATTTTAGATACCTTGAAAGCATTGCAGAGCAGATAAGTCTTTACTGTCATTCAAAAATCCTGCTACTGACAAATGGTCAATCCAGCCCCATGACTGGAAACCTCGAAAGCAGAGGATCAACAAGAGGAGGCTGCTACTTCTCAGATCTCTAGTCAAATCACAGGTTGGAATTTCCCTGTCTAACACATCCACTGTTCAATTAAACAGGAGGCCAAACCCTTTGTAAGATCCACAAAGAGCAAAAACCTACTTCTTTTAAAAGAACTCCTTTTATGAGCTTCTTTCAGAAAAACTGAAAAGCATTTTGACAATTCATTAAAGAAGAAAAAATTGCATCAGAAAGTGTCCTCAATGGCAGTCCCTCTGATTCCTAAGTGTTAAAAAAAACTGTGACAAAAGATTATTCTTAAATTAAATGGGTGGGGAAAATGATTGTATGAGATGAAATGACACGTAACTGGGGCTAATAAGGCCTGAATCACTCTGGTTTGATTCATTAAGCCCCTGAACTGAGTGTCAGCACGGTTTTTTTTTATACGCAGTGTTAAATTTCAGTATGGAGTATGTTATTTTTAAGAAAGGTGTCTTACCTGGAAATTGATGCACAAATCTTGATTAGTGAGCAGATGTTTTTGTGAATCAGACCCTGAGTTAAATATCAGACCTTGGTAAAGCTTAAGCCATATGGACACAGACATTTTCTTTGATTCATAGTTTGATTAGTTTAAGAAGAAAGATTAAAGCAGGGATGAATGGCTATGCTAATGAAAGCTGATAGGCCTTGGAATGGGTTCAGTTACAATGTTGGTCTCAGCGTCTCAAAAATGTAGCAGCATTATCCAGGCTTAGGGATTATAACTGAGAAAAAGTTTCTTTGTGTACACAAATTTGTTCCCAAACTCTCCTGATTATTACATTACACTGAAGACTTCAATACCACTATGTACAACGTAGTGTGAGACAGGTAGATGGAGAAAACAAACAAGCAAATCTCTGAATGAACTGTAATATTCTCTTCCTCCTTCAGCTCATTCTCACCCCATAACGTGAGGGCTAATTTCAAGATTTTGTCCAGAATTGATGCAAGTAAGGACTCGTAGGCTCCAGATAGTTTCCTTCTTCCTGCAAGCATCTTAACTTGAAGCTATTTTCTTAATGTCTCTGACTGTTTCAGTGGGACTGCAGGGCCAGGTGAACCTCAGTGACCATCTTGTGGGACTTTCTTAGGGACACAAGCCAGGCTCCCCTCAGATATATATTCCCGGGCAGCTCCTGCCATCTTTAGAAACCTGTCCAGTCCTGAAATGATGGAATGGGGGCTCCACAAAACTTCATCCCATGATTCTTTTGGGTGTTAGCAATGCTCCTTTTAAAAAATCTGCTTCCAATTTTTTCTCTAGCTTTGGCTTCTAACTCCCGGATTTCTTTTTCTGCTGAATAAAAAGTCAAGCAGCCTCAGAGATCACTTCCTCATGAAGATGCCTGTTTACAACAGCCAGCCACATCTAAAGCCTTTTTTGTTTAAATACTATAACTAAGTTTCTGGAGTCTTTTACTGTGAGACAAATTTTCTGAATATTTACTACAACTTGAGGCTTTCCCCAGTGTTTCCAGCTTCCACTTGCTCAGAGCCTTGATATTCACCGTCTTCCTGGCTCTGCAGCTTCTCGAGGTTGTGCTTTCAGGGCACTGGAAAGCTCAAGATGGGCAGACAGCTGAGGTCCACTGATCTAACTATAACTGCTGTTCTCCCAAGAGCAGCTCAGCAGCAGAGCAATGAAAGAGAGAGACAAAAATCAGGATATACTATGTATCTTATCCGCAGCTTAGGTGTCCTGGTGTTGAGGCTGAAAAGGAGAGTCTGCCAAACCAGCCAGACCTGGTTTGCAGCAGAGGTAGTTTGAAAGCGCAAGCATAAATAAAAAGGGGGGGACCAGCACATAGAGGTGTTTCAGGTGTCTCATTAAATTACTCCTCTGAGAGTTTCTTTAGATGCATCACTACTCCAGGGTTTAATACCCAAAGTGGAATCCTGCCACATTTGTGGAAGTTTTATTTTGTATTTTATTACCCGTTCCCGCAAGTGTTATGCAATGTAAGCGCCATTAAAACATCAAAGAGTCTCATCTTCCTTTTGAGAATGTCCCCTTCTGTTTCTTCTGTTCTTGTTGCTTCAAGGATTGCTACAGTTAAAAAAAATAGAGTCTGGATCTCTTTTCATTACAGGAGTTTGTAGATTCCAGGTCGGCATTTCTCAATCTGCATTTGTCATCCTTCAAGTTAATCTTCAGTGCTGCAAAACAACTTTAAATGTTGTTTGAAGCCCTCCATTGAACTCTTCTTAACGTGACTAACACAACACTCTTGTAGTCTTTTACTTCAGTCTGACCAGCGTTTATTATTATCTCAGAAGGCTAAAAAAGGGGGAAAACTGTAACTTTGTTTCTACACAGAAAAATATAATGAAAGTCCTTAAATGGTATGCCTTGGAAATGTTTTCAACCCTCCAAAATTGTAAGTTATTAAAAAAGAATTAAAAAATTGCATGCTAAACAAACAAAAGTTGCAACGAGTGAGATGAAAGAGGGTAAATTCACAAATTTCCCTGTCTTCCATACCTCTGCAGAGATTAAACAGAAAACCCTTTAGCAACCAAGTTACATTTTCAGTTTAAAAAATCTTCAGCAAAATATAACCTTGCAGCTGTAAACATATGTCTGAATAATTATTCTGGCTTTATATCAAAAAACCCACCTCTGCCAGAGCAGACAGATTTTAATTTAGCATTCCCCCCAGAGCTCTGGAGGGCAAGGTGGATGATTGAGAGGGCAAGGTGACTTGGCTTCAAGGGCTATCTTTATTTGCATGAATGAGTAACCGTAAAGCACAGAAAATATCTTTAAGTAAATTCCACCTGTCACTGACAGTGATCTAAATGGAATTATGGTTGCATGAAACTCTCTTTTGCTAATATATATACACATAGATATATATTTTTTTTTGCCTGAGAAATATCTCCCCCCACCCATTGTGAAATCATCAAGAAAAAAAAAAGAGATGTGAGAACAAAACAATTATTATCAAAGAGCAACCAAGGAATATGTTTAAACACAGGGACAAACCATTCAAACTAATGGAATTTTACCACTTCTTAACCAGACTGGATGGACAACATTGCACCTACATGTCTCCCACTTAAGCCCCAAACAGCTACTGCAGGGCCCATGGCAGCCAAGTCTTCTCTGACATAGCTCGAAGGTATCCTGGAGAGGCCCCATCCCAGGCAAATGCGTAGTTAAGCCTGTTTCTACAGCAGGGATTTAATGTTAATGAGCTTTCTACATACAGGAATTACACCTGGGACTGTCCAGCATGAGTAAGAGGGAGAGTGTAAAGAAGGGAAGGTATAAAGAAGCCAGGCTCTTTTCGTTGGTACCCAATGGCAGGACCAGAGGCAATGGGCACAAACTGAAACGCAGGAGGTTCTCTCTCAACATCAAGAAACATTTTTTTACTGTAAGGGTGACTGAGCACTGGCACAGGCAGCCAGAAGAGGCTGTGGAGCCTCCATCTTTGCAAGTATTCAAAACACAGCTGGACATGACCTTGCTTACTACTATTTGTTTATCCCCTACCCTGGTAAGTTTCCATTTTTTGGGGGGGAGAAGTTCTTGCACAGTAAAGTTTTGTCAGTGAGCAGATGGCCTGGATATGATGCTCTTTGATGCACAATTAATTTATGGTTGAGATCTTCCTCTCTCTATATATGGATAATTTTCTGAGAACTCATTGAATAGAGTGTGACAGTTTGGCCATCTTGTGTCTGAAAGTTCCAATGGGAATTGAGAGGTTTTGTTGTAACCCTAAATATTTGCTGCACAGACCAACACATGGGAGCTCATGACATCTACCTCAATGCAGCTGAGGGGAAACTACTACAGGACACCCAACACAAGATGTCCTCACCTTGACTTGCAGCCTCCTCAGTGAAGTTTTCTGGCTTTCTGCAATTGCTGTTGGAGAAGGAAGGAAAGCCTTATAATTGGAGATGTTCTCAGAGGCCTTCCCAGCTTCTCTGGTGAATCTGCCGAGCACAGTTTGATATCCACAGTGCCACTGCTTGTCACAGAAGACACAGAAGTCATCTAGAAGGGCAACAGGCTGGCAAGAGTTGAGAAACAACCCAGTATTTAGAGCCAGATATGATTATGATAATTGTTAAGCGCCAATTCCCAGAAAAAAAGTGCATAGTTAGCATTTATCACCACATTGAATAGTAAGACGAGGGTCTACATGTGCAAATGGCTGTAACCTTGTAGGCATTTTGCAGTGAGATTTGTTAGCCTAGTGGTCTCACTTTAACTGGAATAATTTTTTTGCATGACAGTTCCTGGCTTCTTTTTGTTTGGTCTGCTGTATTTAATAGCTCCTTAATTCCACTAGATTAATAAAAGAAAGATGTATTTAAAATCTAAAACAATTCATATTCAAAGCCTCTGCATTTTCACAATTTTGCCACGCTCCATCACGGTTTAGGGTCATTTCAATGTTATTCTTCTCAGCTCTATGAAATGTCACTCACAATGGGAGAACACTGGGGAATACTGCTAAGGACTTGTCTACATGAGCAAATTTACTGGCAGAATGATACCAGTATAATATTAAAGTGGTATTTCATTGGCATTCACCATGTCACTACTGATCCAGGATATTTAAATGACATGGTAACTTTGAAAACCTCTATTTGATTATGTTACAGAAAGCAATTGCATTTTTCTTTTGTGTGCACCTCTTAAAATAAAAATGATTTTTACAAAGTGTTTACTGAGTTAAGTGGAAGTGCAGCAAGGAAAGTTAATTATAAAAGACACAAGATTCTGAAAACATACTACTCGTAAGAGGCAGACCAGAAAATGTGTCAGTCCAGCCTTCAATGGTGAGGAAAATCTAGAACGGAGGAACCTAAGAAGAGCAAAGTTTTTGGTATTTCTTTGTATTCAATCAATGATTAAATGAAATGGCTGAGCAACCTGATCTAGTTGAAGATGTCCGTGCTCATTGCAGAGGGAGTAGATGACCTTTGAAGGACCTTTCCAACCCAAACTATTCTATGATTCTAAGTAATGCCAGTAACGAATGCCTAAGGACTCTGGCTAGCATGAGAAAGGAATTAATATGAAAGTTAGGATATTTTGAATCTGCTGGACATGTCAGTGCTGAATTTGGATTGCTTGGGAGCTGCCAGAACGAGTTGGAGAATTAGCAGAACTTTGGGAAAGGGGTGTGCAGCTTCAGAAAAGTAAGGGATGGCAGCTTAGGGATCTAGTTTCTCTTAGAAAAAGAAGGGGGATCTCAGGAATCAGACTCATTTTAACTCAATTCTTTGACATAACATGCCAATGGATCAGCAATTTGCAACCATTGGATAAAAAGAAAAGAATGACCAGCAGCCAGTAATGGCCCTGTCAAGAATAAAATTCATAGAACTGAGATAACTGACTTACGGATAACAAACCTTTTGGGTGGAGGAAAAATGATATGCAGTGGTTATGATTCCTAGTTCTGATGTCTCACATGAGTTTCATGAGCAAATATGGAAAACACAGCCTGTGGTCAGGTGGGTGAGTAGCTAGATGGTAAACTGGCCAAAGAGTAGCAAGGAAGCCTTTGCTGACGGACTGCGAGTCTGCACTGAGGGCCCTCTTCTGTGATTTGGGCACTCTCAGAAAAATTTAGAGAAATACCAAATTGGGAAACACTTCAAGCGCATTGGTGGGCAGGGTTAGGATTCAGAATGATATTAAAATGTGAGGATTTTATCTGCAAAACCAGGATAGATTTTGAGGGAGGCAAGAGCCTACACTTTCGAAGCATAACTGACTGCAGAAATGCAAGAAAGGGAATAACTGTCTAGGGAGCTGTTCAGCAGCAGAAGAGTTGGAGTTTGTAATGATGAATGTACATTCACAGCATTACGTAACGATAATTAAAGCCATGTGTTAGATGTTAATATGCAGATATTCAAATAGCATGGTGCTTGGCACTGGAGATTAGTGTTAGGTGCTGTATATTCAAGAGAGAGTTGGGGCAGGGAAGGGTAGCAGGAATGGTCACCAATAAACATGAACTTTGGAGGAAAAATTCAGGGTTAGCTTTGTTTCATCTGAAGAAGAAAATAAAGTGAGAACACAGGCCAGTTTTAACACACAGCAAATGTAAATTGAAGATGTTTGAGCTGTCTGGGTGTCCTCTTGAAATCAGATGAGAAGTCATGGAGAGGCAGGTTAGGTACTGTGAAGAAGAGGTTTCTGTCTGCAAAAGCAGCTGAGCAGTGGCACAGGGTCTATGACAAGGAATCAGGTTGTGGTCTATGAGATTTCCACAGCAATTTTCTTCCATTCATAATATGACATATCAGTATGCTGAGGGTAATGAACCATCACTGCCTTGCCTTCCTTATAATCATGTCAAGCACATTCAATTTCTCCACGAAAAGGGAATTAGCTCAAGTGTCTCAGAAATTCTGTGCATTTCCACTCTAAAAATTAAATTAATGATTTTTATTTGTATTTTTAAAAATTTTTGTACTTTATTTAAATGAGTAGCATACCAAAACACGAACAGAAAGAAGTTGTGAAATTTTAATAGAAATCATTTTTCGTACTTACCTGGGACTAAAACTTCTGCTAGATCAAACTCTCTTCTATGTCTATATCTTAATGAACTGATTTGAAACAATTTTATTAATCCCCAAAATAGCTTAACCGAGTATTTCTAGTCTAACAGAAGAAAATTGAAAGTACCTGTTCTTAGTCACACATCATGTTTATTGTATTAAGCTAGCCTCTTTAATTTGTGCTTTTATGTGACATTTTAAAATGTCAATTTGCCATTAAGATAATGTAATTATTAAAATACGCATTCATGCTCTGACCATGTAAATATGTAATGCAGTAAGTAAATATTTGCATTTGAATGAAATTCAAATAAACACAAAGCAAAATTTTTGTGTTGCAAATTGCATTCCTACATCAAAATGCTGATTTTTTTTTTAAAGGAAATCTCACTGAGCTGGCTATGATTTCACCTGCAGTTATTTGCAGTCAAAACAAACCTTTCCTAAGACATAAATTTTCTGACCATTTCTGCTTCTAGTGGAGGTGAGTCATATATAGAGAGAGTTTGCCTTTTGTACCTTTTAATAACCAAACCTGCATTTTAATCATATCCTTTGTATTCTTGCATTGATTAACTCGATATATATTGTACTTAGTAAGCATTAAATGACTGTTTCCATCTATTTTGTAGCTTCCTGGAACTGCTGAAGAACCCATTTGTACATATGGGCTGATTTACTTTTTTATTTTAATGTTCATACTGATTAATAAGATTAATTTTAAAATACAGTTTCATAAAGGAAGAACACATATCCTATATTAAATTAGGCTGTTTGTATTTTTTTTTCCATCTCTGTGTGTATATATGCATGTCTGTACTTGCAAATTTTCAAGAAAAGACAGCTCTTTTTAACAGTTCTGTCTAGAATAGAGAAAACTGAAGAAAAAAGGTTCTGCAGCGAGTAAAAGATGGACACTGAATCCTGCAATTAAATCTCACTCACTGAATAGTATTCCAGTACCTTGTCTGTGGTGGAAAGAGCTGCTACAAAAAAAACAGGTGTTCAGTATTCAGTAAGAATATATTTTCTCTCAATACCAGGTCTTGCTGCTTGAGTTTGTCAAGGAAATTAAGAGCTGAGGTGATGATGGGATCTGCTAGAGGGAGAGAAGAAGGCCTCCCTTCGTCTCTGGGAAAGAGTTAGGGATTTTCTGCTAGCATGATCCGTGTGTCCTGAACAACAGAGTAAAGCACCATTTCATCGCAGGTAGTTTCTGAACTGATTGTTTGCCAGAAATATTAGCACACTTAATACCAATTATTTCCACTGAGGACCTTTTCCAGGAGTTCTTACACAAACTACCTCCCTTTCTGACTTGATCTGCAGGATTAAGTCCAGGGTATGGTGTGAGAAACACTGTTTTTCCCCTGGTCTCCCAGTGAAATGTTAGTGAATTTTAATGAAATTGTTGCAAGTAAGAAGTTAAATCTGCAGTTATGGGACCAAGAATAAATTGTTTCAAAATCAGAACTGAGTAACTTCAAGAGATTTGGCTTCTTAAACAGAAAAAACATATTCCAATATTCTGCTTCTTTTGTGGTTTAGAGCTCTGCTCTAAGGCACAGCACACAATCCTTACCAGCACACCTCTCAGGACCTCTGACTTTCTATTCCATTTAAGTGCTTCATGGAAACCCTCAGGTCACACATTTTGCGCTCTCTTGATCACTGGCTCCCAGGAACAACATTATGCAGAGGACGCCTGGAACTATGCTAGTAGCAGTATGAGGAAATGATGTGATTCAGCTTGTTTTGTGAGAGCAAAGATACAGCAAAGTTACTGAGCAGTGGTGTTATAGGGTGATAACTCGGTGAAATTGAAGCATTTAATCCATGAAGGATAATTAATAGCACCACTGGATACTGATTCTTGTTTTTTTCATAGTTCTAGATGGATTAAACTTTGAAGGGCAGCAGGCATGTAAACAATGTGGGTTAGCATTACACATCACTAAAATCTCAGCCTTAGATAAGATGGACTGGGAAAAATGTCCTAAGTAAACTTAATCATTGTTGTTGTTCTTATTAATCCTGGGAGCTAGATCTCTATTTAACTATTGCAAACCTTAATATGAATTTTTACTTAAGCAACCACTTATATTCTTACCTTACAGTCTCTCTTATATTTGACCAATTCAAGGAAGTGATACTATGCATATCATATATGTATTTCATGGTTTAACTTTTTTTATAAAGAACACAGTACACAACTGTTCACAAAGCTTTTTCTGAAGGTTTAAATAATGAATGAATGATGACAATTATTTACCAGCAGTACTTCTTTTTTCCTTCTAAAAAAGCTGTCCAAAATAACATTTTCTTTACATGCTATTCCATGTATGACAGAGGAAATTACAGTGGTAAGAGCTGCTGTCCAGCTGGAAACTTCAGGATCTTTCAAGGGTGATGGACAGCAAAGCCCTGCAAGGTCTGGAGGCAAGATCTGTGACTTGATCTTCACTTTTTATGAGGTATCATGATGGAACTGTGGAATAATTCAGGTTGAAAGGGACCTCGGGAGCTCATTTAGTCCAGCCTCCTGATTGAAGCATGGAAAGACAGGAGATGGCAACCACAAGCCTTCAAGCAAATGCAAAAGTGAGGCGCCTCTGTCCCGTACTTCATTGCCTACAAAATCAGATTTTTCTCAGCAACCTGACAGAGGGTGTTGGCAAGTGGGAAATTCACCACAGAGATCCCCAGGCTCATTGTAAATACTAACAGGGTGTTGAGCAGCCACTGTAACTTTTTAATTGCTAGTGCCATGAGTCAGATTGAGGGCTGCTTTTCAGGTGGTAAAAGGCTCTAAACTACACAAATCCCCTATGCACAGGGCACCCTTATGCTTCCTTACCTTTGAAAAGGCTCCTGATATGTAAAAGTGCAGGCTCGGGGTTCCTAAGCTTTGCCTTGCTTCTTGCTCAGCATCTGTGTTGTGCTCACCTTGGAGATGCTGAAATGCCTTTCCCGGCCCTGCTTTATATTTCATTTGTATGTACTGGGACAGGGTGCCCAAACAAGCTGTGTCTGCCCCATCCCTGGCAGTGTTCAAGGCCAGGCTGGGCAGGGCTTGGAGCAACTTGGCCTAGAGGAAGGTGTCTCTGCCCATGGCAGGGGGGGTTTAACTGCATGGTCCCGAAGGTCCCTTCCAGCCCAAACCATTCTATAATTCTATGATCTAGGACTGTGGAGATGAGATAGTTTGCGATTTCTACCAGACATCCCCCCTTGTGCATCGGGAGACCGCACTGCTCTCTTCCGCAATACTACTGCTGTGAGAGCTTCTGCAGAAGCACTTGTCTTCAGTGGCACTAAATCCTCTCCTGAGGCCCTGCAGTCCCAAGCTCTTTGATCCCCAATGTATAACCTGAATTACACAGCAGTCAGCTGTCTTAAAACACGTTGCTGGCTTGCGACCATCCATCCAGGCAGTTCCTGTCAGCCTGTAACAATAAGCTGCTTTCCTTGTTTACCACTCCACCAATCTTCCTGTCATTGGTGAGTTTTACAAGATTTCATTCTATCATCTGGGTTGTGGATAAAAACTGAAATGGGCCCTTGCCTGCGAGCACTCTCTTGTAGTTGTGACCCTCCTTCGTGTTTCCCCACAAACACTGGGATTTAAGCCCTGTTATTAAGACCTGATACCTGCTCTGCTTGTTGTGGGTTCTTTCTAAAGGAGTTCAAGGTGCAGCTTTAAAGCAAAGGCAAAGCAAAGCTGTTTAGATTCTGAACTGAAAATAGCAAGTAGCCCAGAGTTACAGAAACAAATATCTTTTAAGCTGTAGAAGTGGAAATGTCTCTGTTGTATTCACCTGTGCTCAGTGTTCTGCTTGGCTCCTTTTATGTCTGGTAGTATCCCTAAAGCTGTACAGTAACTTCCTTTTAATGATGGCTTGAAGTGCTTGATATCATCTAATGTTTTACGAGAAACACCCAGACCAGAATACAAGTCTTGGCAGGTTAAAAAAGAAAAAAAAAGACAGAGCTTTTAAGTTCAGGTTTTCAGATTGCTTTGGAAACATTAATCTTAGAGAGGCGTATAACGGCTTTAAGGTTTTGAAACCACAGCATCTAGCTCCAAGGGAATCTTGATGTTTGCCAGAGCATCCTCATCACTGTCTAAGCTATTTCTTCTGGTCCCCCTGTAATGCCAAGGGGACAGGAATACAGAGTACTTTTGTTTCCATGGGTAGATATATGCTGACTTGTTTTGGTGTCTGTGGCATGAGAGTGCCCTGTCAGGACTTGATAGATTTCATCTGCCAGCATGTACCGCAGGGAGGTGGAGTACACTTCCCAGGCTCTCCTCACTGGTGGATGGGAGTAGTCTGAATTTCAACTGGGCATTACCTGCTGGACAAGTGAGACACTGCTCTGTGGAGACACAGTCTGTGACTTGATGAGAATAGAGCTGCAGATAATACAGAGCACATCCCCCGGATGAGATGCAGGATCCCCCATCTACAGCTTGTATCATCCCCACAGCCCTCTCCCCAGCCCTGTGGGCACAGCATCATGGGGTAGGAGTGAGACTCAGGGAAATCACCCATCCTTGCGGCCTCTGGGTGCCTCCCAGGCTCCACGTATTCCTCCTCACACTAGCTCAGGGGAGGAGGTAGAGCCCTCCTGTTCTCCCAGCTGTGCAGGCAGGGATGGAGCAGCTGAGAGCTAAGTGGCTCTCCCAGGGGTCCAGTGCACACCCCTGTGCTGTGGGGCCCCATCCCAGCTCCTTTCCTACAGGATGGTTCAGGAGGCCCCATAGACCAAAGGGGCCCTGGCTTGCAGGGGAGTAATTTTCCTGTTCTGGTTTAGAGCCATGGTATTATTTAAATTCAGCATCACTCAGAGGTTTAGCTTTCCTTCATGATTATTTTACTGGGGTAAATGTTTCCTTTTGTCCTTTACCATGTTATTTTGCTGCATTATTCTGAGCATCCCTACCCCTTTCAGAGCACACCAGCTCCTGAGGGTGGACTGAGCCTCCTTGTAAGCAACATTTTTTCTCGACGCTTCAAGCTGTCCCCTGCACTCCCTGGGCTTGCTACCTGCACCTAAGAGCAAAGATCAGCAGAAGCCACATGCTGTTATGCCCCCCAGTTACCTCCAAAATTATGGCACTGTGGCTTTTGCTGAGCAGGTCTGCCATGCTGAGAGAGACCAAAATCAGCAAAACCCAACCGCTTTCCCTGCATCCGTGCTTGTGAGAGGAGGGATGGAGGCATGCTTGGTGCTGGTGTACCCAGCGGGAGGTGCGCATGCTACAAAGGAGCTGAACTCTGCAAAGGAGCTGAACCCTGCACCTCTGCCCCGTGCACAGGGATGTGTATGGAGTTGCCCTATAAACCAAATAACACATGCTCTGATATGCAGATCTAGCACAATTTATGGGGTTTCAGCGATGAGCTGCGTTTGGTCTAAAATGTAAATTCAGAAAATGGGGAGAGGGGAATATATACATACATACATATATATATATGTGCATATATATGTGGGGTTTTTTTTGGCTTGCACTCTTGCTTATCTCCAGCCGGTTTAAAAAAAATAAAAAAATCCCCAAGTTTCTATTGGACTTTGGATGAAGCAGAGACAGCATATTTTCCCCGTCTCTCCTGAAGCATCACACCCCACTTTGGGAACTTCATTTATATGCACATCATATGCAATCTGACTGACTCCTACTGTACCTTTGAACAGATCCAATCAGATACCCATATGCATGTAAATGAGGCTCCCAGAGCTGCGCTCTCCGTGCCGAGGAAGAGGAGTTAAAGAGCAGCCTCTTCTTGAAACTTGTTACGGTGACAATCTCATCCTGCAAAACACAATAAAGCCTTCCCCATCCCCCCATCCCTGCTCCCTAGTCCTCCGCTTTTCTCTCCGCCGTGCACGTCAGGAGAATGCCCTGTAACTCACTTTTCCAGGCTGAGGTAATTCATTTAAACATGGATTATTTGAGGGGAAAAAAAAAAATTAAAAAAAAGGGAAGGGATGGAGGGTTTGATTTTAATCCCTGCTAACACAGAGGGAAGAATGCCTGTGTCACAACTCAGTGAGTGTAAAAATTAAAAAAGGCTGAGACCATTGTTTGAAAACAGGCAAAATAATTAAAATTATTATGGAATAATCACATATCACACAACAACCTCCCACTCTTCTGAGCAACAATCCAAAACAGCTCCTCCAAAGCAGGCCCAGGGGCAGAGGTTCTGTATATCATTCAAAGACCATCTGTCATTCAATTCCTGTAGCCCCTTTCCACTATTCTGAGGGCAGGCTGAAATTTAGTCCTGGCATTTCTTTTTCCATTTGCTAACAAACAGCAGTGATGGCAGATAAATATGGCAAACAATAGGTGTTTGTAATGAACTGGAAAGGGATATGGATTTTTGGAACCGGCACCAAGAAGTTCCCGGTCCTGCATGATGCTCTGGGGACCCCCAAAGCCTGGTTCTGCCATGTGGCTACACAGACAGACATCTGCAGGCTGCGTTAGGCTTTCAAGAATTCAGCCAACCTGCTAAGGGGCTGATTTAAATAAGATCAAATTTTTTTCTTTAAAAAAAAAAAAGGCGAGTCTGAAAGCTAATTCCATGCCAGGGTAGGATAAAGAAGGACACAAAAGGATCATGGATGTACAGCACAAGGGGCGCAGGGAACCCCCTGTTCTAACAGTGATCTTTATTTTGCTTTTTTTAATTCTCTGCTTTTCTTAACTCATTCAGCATTTCTTATTGATTCTCATAAGGAAAAGCAGCAATGGATCCTGCTTGCGTGCTGCTCTTTGGGAACTCATGCCTGTTAAACACTGTTTAAGCCAATGCTCATTTTATCTTTATTTATTGTTTGGAGACTAAAAATGAAGCGTGATTGCGTGGAGCTGAAGCTGAATAACAGAATTACTGCTGCCCACCCCTTGAATCAATACCATTTCTTTTCACAAATTAACTCTCTGGGAAGTACTCAGTTGCTGGGATTGGAACGATGCTAAAATGCTGCTAGAGAGAAAGGGGGATGCAGGGATGTGGTGCCCAGGCCATACCTGCTGTTGCTAGCCTCCTCTTACCTCTGTCCTGCCTCTGAGGAGCCAGCTGGGCGGGAATGCTTGTCATGACCCAATCCCTTCTCATGGGCATCAAAAGAAGATGAAGAGAGAAATCAGAAAAAGGGGGGAAACTGAACTGTCTGACATTCACGAGATGTGAGGACACCATTTGGCACCCAGCCTAGCAGCAAAGAGTCTTAGTTTTCCTGGGTGGGTTGGTTGGTTGGTGAAAAGGCCATGCAAAGAGCTGTGTGGCTCTTTTTGTAGGACACAGACTCTGAGATTAAGGTGGATCATAGTCCAAAGGGGTTTTGGACTTGTCTGGACATTGCTAGCTACCCAGCACACTGTGTCTGGAAAAAGTCTACTTCCCCCTGGGAGGAGTTACCAGGAAATCTCTAATGCATCCCAGGCAGAGACTGGGACATGGTGGCTGATGTCCCCATCATCTTGACACTTGCCTGTGGCATCACGGCCTATCTAGGAATGCAATGGCATTCATGTAGAAACATGACTGGCACAAAATGCTTTATCCCACAGCAGGGCTTCCCAGGGCACAGGCAAAGCTGAGCTGTGCTGTGCAGATGGGTGGATGGGTGAAGGAAAGGGCAGTGCTCTGGCCAATACAGCTGGTCTCCTGCACCATTGCCAACCCCAGACAAGAGAGCCAGGGAAAGGGGAGCCCAACCCAACTCCTCTCAACCTCCATCATCACAAAAAGGAAAGGCCATATGAGGATTTGGCCATTGGTTTTCCTTTTAGCCTATGCCTAGGCTGGTCCAGTTGTACCCATCACTCAGTAAGCCCTCCAGCAGGGCTCCACTGCCTGCATTGGCTCTGTGCTAAGCCCAGATAGAAATCAAGGGTCAGCCACAGAAGACAGGCCCAGCTGGAGTGAAAAGGCTTGGGAATTTTCTTGCACACGTACAGCCCCATAAATGAGCCACGCTTTCTCTTGCACCCTGGAAAGGAAAAAAATGACTACTTTGATGCTACCTCTCTTTTTAGAAGTTGAGAAGTCTTGGATATGATCTGGGTCCAGTATAAAACTGGACTTGAATTTCCAGTTTTAATATAGACCCTAAGAAAGCCTCTTAATAGCTCTCTTTTGGTACCTCTAACAATAAAGTATGGTTAATTCTTAACAACAGGTGTGCTATCAGGATTAATTAATTAATGTAATGTAATTAATGAGAACTTGAAAGCAAGGTGACATGAAATGCAAACTAGCACTATAGCAATCAGTCACTTTTTCCAAGTTGATTGTCTTTGCTGGAAATAAAATGCTCTTCTAGAAGAGCTTGTAGCTGCTTCTTTCAAAGTGGAGAATGACAAGCAGCATGTGTGAGACAATATGCTCTTAATACTGCACTTTGTTAAGAACGATGACTTTGTCAGATGGTTTGCAGATGACTGAGAGAGTACTCTGACCTCCAGGGCTTCCTATAGTGCTTGTTTTGAGCTTTTGCCCAGGCCAGGTAAAAGCAAAGACTTAATGTTTCTCAGAGTTGAGGCACTGGGGGGATACAGCTGATTGTAAAAGAACTTTTTAAAGCTGAATTTTACTGAATCCTTCACTTTCTATATATGCCTTAGCCAGAAATTCTCTTCTATGCAAGTTAGATCCTGAGAGAAATAATTTCTCCAATAGATGAAGCTTTGTATTTCCTTCAAGAAGAGCTCTATGCTGGGGAGAAAGCTGTTGGCACCATAAGAAAAGGTCATGTTAGATGTTTGGATTAGAAATCATGATTGCAGCCATGGAGGCTGTTGATGACAAGACTATGTAGACGGTGGAGCTTCAGATGAAGACAGGCTCAATGCGGAGCAACAAGCTGGTGGTACTGTCAGATGCACTTTCAACCACTCTCATTTGGCAGGGTTTCCTAATCACTATTTCAAACAAATATCTAGGTGTGACTGTGGCTTCTTGGCAAAAGGAGGAGAGGTAATCCAAGAACAAAGGAAGGGTCTGGTCTTTCTCTGTGGCTACTCACCAGTCAGTCCTGAGACTTGCTGGCTTTCATGTGGAAAACCTTTTAGATGCCTGGCTGTAGGCAGCGATGTATTTGGGCACTGGACATGGCATAAGCAAGCCAATAAACCAACTAGTTTTTTCTAAGCTTTTACATGACTCTAAGAGAATAACAATGAGTTATTGCTACTTACCTATGCTAAATGAGCCAGAGACGAAACTTCAGGCTTCCTCCCCAGTCCCCTGGGCCATCTAGATACCTCATGATCATTTTCAAAGGGTATAATTTACATGAGATTTTTTTCCTGCCTTGTGAGCCATAAATTTATAGGGAGCCCCTTTGAAAGACTTACTGCTTTTGTGAGGCCTCAGATGAAGTCAATCAAGCCAACAGTTATAAAAGCCAAACTCCAATTAATTCTGTCCCTGAGGACCATGTTGTTTGCTGTTAGACTGTAAGGTCTATGGGGCATGGGCTATCTCTTTCCCAGGTGGAGAAGGCCCATGCTGGATAGGGGCATCTTTCAGTCCACAGCTTGAGTAGTCTATGTGCCCTCTAAGGAGGTGAACATTGCTCTCGGTGGTGTGAGCATGCCATGCAAGCCCTTAGCAAATGATAAACAAATAGCTGAGGGGTTAGTCTCCTTTTCCTGCTACCCTCTCTACTTGCTACGTTCCATTATTTTTGGAAGCTGCATAATAAAAGAAAGTTGTACATTTCAGTGTTCCCAGACCAGATTAGAGAGGATTAAGCATCAAGAAGTGGCAGCTGGTCAGTTTGCTGCTCATTTTTAATGTGGAAATGTTTCTAAATAAAAAAAAAAAAAAAAAAAAGGTGGAAGACTGTAGCA
>WYDI02022598.1:0-28259 GCA_009867235.2 Psittacus erithacus | reverse complement strand
GGCGCCCTGTGCGTAGAATAACTATCAATTGATGGAATTAGGATGGTTGGCCTTGAAATTTAGAGGGAAAAAAGTTTAAAAAAAAAAAAAAAAAAAAAAAAAAAAGGTGGAAGACTGCAGCAAGCCCAGACTCTTGCATCTGCTCCCTAGAACACCAGCATCTCTGTGGGGAGGGTGTGAAAGGAAGGGAGGATGGATGGAGAAAATTCCTGGAGCCAGTGCAGGCAAGAGGCCGGGCTGAGGCATTCACAGCAGAGCTATAACTGGGATAGTTTAAGCCGGGGGCCACAGGAGGCCCCGGTGAATGCCAAGGCTGTCAAAAGCTTGGCGCCGAGTCCCGCGCTTGCAGGCGGCGATGCGGCGGTGGCAGCGGCGGCGGTGGCCGAGCGCCCTTCCCCGGATCCACGCTGCCAAAACAGGATGCTCCAACCCCTGAGCTCAGCCGCCTCCTGACCCCTCGTTGGAGGCCGGCCACAGGAGTGTCAATTAGTGCTAATTGTGAGGGGTTTCGTTTGTCATGTGGCCACCTGTCCTCCCAGAGCAGGGCTCAGACCCCCGGCAGACCCTAATGAGCAGCTGTCAGCCCCCAGCCGCGCTCACGCTCTGTGCCCAGGGGTGTGCCTGAGCATGCCTCAAGGTGAAGCGTACGGGCCTGGTTCCTGGGAAGGATCTGTGTCATTCCTATCAAAAGTGTAACCTATATTGTGAGGAAATATAAACCTGTCTTTTTTTATTTCCCCTTTTTTTTTTTTTTTGCTAATTAAATTACACCCACCTCTGTAATTCCGAGATGTGTATTAAAGAGTGTAATTAAATGAAAGCTCAAGTTACTAATTAGAACAATTCTTGAAGGAATATTTTCCCGGTGACACCTGTGTAACCTCTATATGTGAATGACATGCATCTTGGCATTGCAAAATATGTGGCAACCCTTATTACAAGATTTTTGTATGACAAAAAAAATGGAAGAACATTCCTGAGGTCAATCTGATTTCACTCTGTGCTCTTCACTGAAAGGCTTTGGCAGTGTGTCTTCTGAACCATCCCAGCAGGGAGAAAGCCATTGATGTGTGGATTGAGGGTTAACGTCAGTGTGGGAAACCTTGGCATACAGTCCTGCAGTGTGCCAAGGAGGACTGAGGGGATGGATTTAGCACTGCAGCCCCAGGTATGGCAATTCCCAGCACTCCTCTCCTCCTGCTTCCTGTGAGGCTTTGCTGCCTTTATATGTCCTCCTGATTCCACAGACATATAAAGTATGTCTGGTAATAGGTTTAAACCCCATCCCTGTAACCAAAATGTGTCTGCATCTGTGTGCATGTCCATACAAGCAAAGCTCCCTAATGCCCAGTGTGAAGCTCCTGTTTTAGAGAAGAGCTGCAGCAAATGTCTGTGGCTGTGGCCCAGCTCAAGGGCTGTCAGTAATGTCCTGAGGTTTTCTATAACAGTAAAGGCATCCAAAACTCCTGTGTAGTGGCTCCCACATTCTGCTCCACAGCCATACATGTGAGGGGACATGACTCCTTTTGCCCTGCTTTCATGGTGCACGGGGGAGCTGAATGTACACAAAAAGGGAGGCAGGAGCTGGTCTGTAGTTCCCTCATGAAATTTTAGGGTGTATCTGGTGACTCTGTTGCAGAAATTAGCAGGAAACTTTTGACAGTCAAATGAGGTAGCGATGTCTGTGGATGAGTGTGGACCAGACACCAACCTGACAGTCCCAGACACCTGGAACTGATCACCTTGGCAGAGGTAGCGATGACACACAGTGGAACTCGGCTCACAGACAGGGCATACTGGCTGCATTTGTTGTGTAAGGCAGCCATCTCACTGAGACCATGTTCAGAGGGGAAAAAGAAGCATCTCTCTGCCTTTGCTTTCTTCCAACAGCATGCCAAGAATAGCTCTGCAGGGACTGAGCAGGGAAAGCTGATTACACCTTTTGATTGATGGTACCTTACATATTAAAAGAGATTTCATACAGGAACCTTATTTACTTGCGCATCAGTTCTAGAGACAGACCCAGAGCAAAGCCCTGGACAAAAATACCTCAAGCTTTTAGGGAATTCAGGAGGGGATCTGAATTTTCGCCTATAAATTGCCTTGTGCCAATTCTTCCTTTAAACGTGAACCTGCTCCCTGCTTCTATTTCTTGCTCCCAAAGGGCCCTTCTTAACAAACCAAAGTAATTCAGGATGCTGAAGCTATTGATCACTGTAAATCTTACAAGGCTGAGCGTGCTCCTACCCTCGGTGACACACGCTGCCTGGGCTGTGTCCATGCCTTTGGTTGGCACAGAATTGCCCTGGACAGAGAAGCAAGCTTTGTCCACAGATAGTGTCTCTTGCCTGCAAGGGCACTCAGTGAACATTAATGAGGGGACTAGGGCTGCAGTTGTTTTCTGGATTTGTTATTTATAAAGGGTCTACGTCCTTGCCTTTACTGTACAATGGCAGGTGATTCCAAATGCCACAAAGTAATGCTTTGTAACAGCAGAAACCCCAGGACAGTCTTTAAAATAGAAAGACAACTACATGCAAACAAACAAAATTATATATAGAATTATATACTTGAGCATGTACATTTAAAAAGATCAGAATGAAAACAGCTGCAAAATTTACAGATATGTTTTATATCTAACTATTGATGTTAACCCTGTTGTACTTAATCACTATTGTAACGGGCTGAGTAAAGGACCTTTCTCACCCAGCATGGGAATGAAAACAAACATTGAAATGAATATGGAAAATGATGTCTGAAAAATAATGATAAAAATGATTAAGAAAAGGATTAAAGTGAGCAGTGTTTGCAATCTTGACTGCTGCTGTTGCTACCTTTGTCCAGTATAATAAACATAATCCTTAACAGTATTAATAGTAACACTTGTGCAGTAATGTGTGTAGCTGGATGCCAGTGCTTTTACAAAATACTCCCCACATGAACACAATGACGCTAGATTGCAAACCCTTTACCTATGAATGCTGCAAGGGTGGTGATATATCTTATCTACACATCACATATTTTCTGTCCTTTTACTTTGGTGGCTTTTTCAACTTGTAAAAGCATCAATCCCCTTTGTCCCAGCTATCTGCACTTTTTGGTGTTTGTTGGCACCTGCAACTCTAAAACATGTGGGAGAGACCATCCTTTTAAGAATACCTAGCCTTTTAGAAGCAAAAAACTACTGGGAATTTTTGAAGAAAACAGTTTTATATCAGTATTTCAAATAAAATTTATTAAATTTAATGACGTACTTTTCTCAAAAGTTGCTGAGCATCCACCTTTGAAGCTGATGGAAACCATGGCTGCTCAGAGACCTCAGATAAGCAGCCAAAATGTACTGTGGGCTCAAATTCTTCTATTCATATTACTTGGATGCTAGCTCACTCCCAAATTCAAATCTCTGAGAGCTAAAGCAAAGTCTGAGGAAGAAACTGTGTTTGATTCAGTTTAGGTGAGAACTTGGAAGTGTGGTAGAAAAACTACCTCCACTAAGATGGGGGGTAATCAGGGTCTGGGTAAAGCTTTTACTCTTCTGTTACTGAAAACTACTGCTGAAAGAAAAATATGGAAAGGAAAATATGTCTAGAAATCCAAACCCTTAATCTACAGTATTGCATCAGTAATATGGCCCTGAGACAAGTGGCTGGAAGGTCCAGGCATGGTCTGGGACATGGCTGCTCCAGGGGCTAAAAAAGAAGAGAGTTTCTGCCCTGGACATGTAGAAAGAGTCAGGAGACACATAGGTACCGATAGATATAGGACTGCAGGACCAGCAATACTGGTCATCAAGAAAAACAGTGCTGCCAGGAAAGGTGCCAGAGATCAGATTTTGTTGTGCTACATATGAAGTGGAGATGAAAGAATGAAAACAAAACCCTTGGAGCCAGAGCATACAGAGTTTGCCCTTCACTTTCTGCACCAGCATCCTTGAAAACAAAGTAGATATGGGAAGGATTCAGAGAGGATTAGAGGTTGTCTATTGATGTCACCTGTGAGGACACTGAAGGATAATGCTGCCAAGGGAAAGGAGACAGACACGGGCAAAGACTTTGGGGAATTTGACCAGTAGGAGAAGCAGTAGAAAGATGGAGGAGGAAGATGAGCCTCCAAACTCAGATACTGACTGTAGTCAAAAGAGCAGGGCACAGTCTCTGGAAGTAGTGGGAGGAAAGACATGGAGACTGATCACTTGCACCAGAGGAACTGGATAGATCAAAGAGAATGAGAATAAAGAAGGGATCTTGTAAATGTAGCTGCTGCAGAAATACTTCAGGTAGCTAGGGAGCAATGCTTTATTGCACTCCTGTACACTGTACACTGTACTCCTTTTCCAAATCCATATGCTTTCAGATGACTTACACATTCTTTAGGCTCCCTTTTATGAGCAGCATCTTGCACAGCTAGAAAGTTTATTAAGCAAGATGGGCCCAGTTTCTCCATACCTACAGTTGCTGAAATAAGTGAAAAGTGAAAGCGTTTGTCCAAATTCAGGCTTCCAGCTCCAGGATACAGACATCCTGATTGAGCTTCTTTCTTTGAAAGCTGAGCTCAGGCAGCTTCATTTTGTCTTCTCTTTTCCCATTTTTCCTTCCTCCCTTGGGTTCATGCACTGCTTTTAAATCTGAATTGTGGAAAATGTTTGGACATCTGATATGGCATCAAGAGGAGAATAGCTCTGTTGATGCAGAAGAAACAATGAGAAAAAATAACCTATTTTTCTTTTTTCTTTTCTGCGCTGAAAACACAATGAAAGCCTGGCCCTAGTGTGATGCACTGTTATTCAGCATGTTTTCTGCTGTGAGATGACAAGTGTTGGGTAGGGGGTGAGGATGGAGTTTCATCTAATTCCATGAAACTATGCTGCTTATCTGAGGTGTCAGAAGTATATGTGTCAAGGAGCATTTGAGTCTTTGTTTCTTGTCAGATCATTTTTTAAATCAGGGTGCCTGGGGCCCTTCTCATCAGCAAAAGCAGGATACGAGCCTTCTCGCCTTGAAGATGATTATCAGTTTTAGAAGTACATTTGTATACTTTCAGAAGTCTGCTTGAAATGTAACCAGGCAACTCATTTGGGGAAGGAGACAGATGTCAGCCTAAACTCAAGGCTGAACTGCAATGCAGGCCTTATAAGTTCTGTCTTTGAAAGTGAAGACAGTGGGTCAGCTTTTGGGGCCAGAGAAGCTGGTACAAACTATATCCACTGCTTATATTTACAGTACACAAAAGACAGTAGATATAACTCTGCTGCCTTGGAAAGGCAAAGGTTGAAGTGGTAGATGGTCAACTTAAGTCCTATTTCCTTGCAGGATTCTGCAAGCTGCATTTTTGGTAGGTTATATTTTGCTGTCTCTTGGATGCATGACCACATTAGTCATGGTTACAAGGACACTGTTTCTTGCTATGCCCACTTTTGATTCCTATTGGAGATGAGCTTCTCCATAACAGCTTAGGCAGGTCTGAGACCCATTTCCAAGCGTTCAGCCCTTTGCAGAAGGTGGAAGTGTGCATGCTGGCATTTGGAAACGCTCTGCACTCATTTCCCACAGGTAAATGATGGCGCTCAGGTCCAGACTCTCACAGAAGAGGATGTTGCAGGTTCCTTCTCTCGCAGAAAAGAATGTTGCAGCTGTGGGCAGGGACCAGTGGCTCATGCTGTCTGCAAAGAGCACTTTTTCCTCTCTTTGATTCATCTGTGAATTTGCCCAAAGGTGACTCTTGAATGTTCTTCTTTTCCTTCTTAAAAAAACTTCTGCATGGTGAAGTAATATTTTAGACTCTTCTACAGTTGCTTGGAGCCAGTTTCTTCAAGTTAATAAAAGCTACCTAGAAATAGGTATCTTTGAAACACCAAGACGGCAGCACCTTGCTACTAATGTACTCATAGCAGGTGGCATAAACAACCCCATCCATCCCTTGCACATGTGCCCCTTCCCAACTCAGCCCATGCAGCCTGGGGGAGAGTGGGGCACTGCTCTGCTACTGATAAACCAAGGTGATGCCTTCAAACCTTATCCTAACAAGCATACAGGGCACTGCTGCTGCTCTTTAAAAGAGAGTTGTCATTTTGGTTATGTTCCTGCCTACCACCCTCCACCTGGGGGTCTTTGGATGCAGCAGGGCTCCTTTCAGATACCGCTGGTCCCAGTATCCTCAAGGATGACTGACCTTGGAGAAGGTTGTATTGGAAGGAGGCAAACCCATGTGAGAAGCCCCAAAAGCAGAGTTGTTCCCCTGCCCTCTTAGTGGTTGTGCTGCCCACACACTGTCCACATGCTGTTAAGAAGTGTGAAGGTAAAGGGTCCTCTCCTACAGAGTTGGTCCTGCCGTACTGCAGAGGTTTGTCATGGCTTGTTTGATATGGCAGCTATCTTTCCTCTGGTTTGTCTTGCACCGACAGTGTATCTTTGTATGGCAAACTGTCAGCTTTTCTTTTAAATGCTTTTGAGTACTAAAGTTCATTCCCTAAGTTTTTTTGCTTGTTAGTGTAACTGCACTTTCTTACTTACATTTTCTGCTCCCTCAAGGTCTCCTATTTACAGACAATTTGTCTCTGAAGAATGATTCAGACTGCTGAAGCAGGTAATCGCTGTATAAATCTTCACAGGCTTCACAGTATATGCAGTAAATGTGTATGACCCTAAAACGGTATTGTCCTGGCACTGTGGATTATTAATTATTGAAAAATCAGCATTTAAAAACATTAGACCTTTTTATTGAGCAACACCAAAAATAGTTGTTGAAAATATGATGTTTTCTGGATTTATTGTTGATGCTGCTAGTCATGCTGATAGGCTTGGAAATGGATATCCTTTGTATCTTGCCAGAACAGACACTAAACCAGCAATGAAATACTGAATTTGTCCACAGCAATACAGCCTCCAGACAGCTCTGTAAGGGTGGAACCAGACCAAGATGAAAGGCCATGCGGCGAGGGCCAGCAGTGATTGCAGCCTGTCCCAGGGTGGTGGATTCAGGAAGAGCAATAGGAACGGGCTGTGTTTGTCATCTGTGGCACACATTTCCTCTTGCAGTCACTGAAATACATGACGTGCTTCTCATTGTCACAAGGCTCAGTCACTATTTGCCTTGTCTTCTCCCAGGTGAGAGGACCCGTGGCCCAGCACAGTCTTGTTCACTCCTTCGTCATTCTTCTTGTCTGGTGAGAATTGCAACCATGAGGTTAAATACTTTGTGAAAACGAAGATTGCGCTAAGATTGCTGATTAATTTAACAGTGATTATTGAAAGGACACCTGGGCTACATTTGAGCCTGTGGTTCGGAGGTTATGTTGTCTTGTCTCTTCAGGTGGTCACACACAAAAAGTATTGTTAATTGGTCAAATAGAGAAAACTCAAATCCTGCAGCATGGAAAAAAACTGTGGAAATGTTTCACATGACACTTAACTCTGCCAGAGTAATTCATAAAAGTGTCCCTGTGTGACACCTGTGCTGGGTAATAGACCCTGAGATTACTCCACAACTTTTCTCTGAGGGGCGTGGGAGTAAAATCTCTGTCCACTAAAGGGAAAATACAGAGATCAGTGGTGGGCAAAACAATATCGACGACTTATGCTTTGTGTATGTGTCTTAAGTACTACTCAAATGGTGTAAAATAATCTATGCTAGTTCATTCGGTAGTAGGAATGTGGAGGAAAACAGTCTTAACAATTTACAAGAACAAGCTGAAAATAGTTTATGCTAACACTGAGAAAGAATACGATTGCTTTAAAGGCAGCATTTACCTGTTTGGCAAACCAAAGGTAGCTGTCAGTTCTGACTTCTCAAGCATATTTCTTGAAACACAAACTATGTATTCTTTATTACATGCAATTTTAAATTGGTGTTGATCACTTAATATTGTCCATCAAGTGTTAAAGAATGTAGATTACTTCTTCAGACCCAAATGTTTGTGTTACACTAATGCAGGCATCTCAGGTTTTATTAATAAAAAAAGAAAGATAAAAGAAAAAAGGCCAGCAGAAGGGTTTTCAGATATCATATCCTTCAGGAAAAACTGAATGCAGGAATCTTAAACACTCAAGAGAGGTTAAACAAAGGGAGCCAAAAATCTTTGTTTAGAAAAATATTCCTGATTTTTTAATATCCATCATACTGGCACTATTGTAATTTTGTAATATCCATAGTACTGGTAAAATAGGCATTCTGTAACATCCATTAATGAGCAAAACCGTGTAAGTCAGTAACAATTTCTGGCTCCTGTTCGAAGGCAGAAATCCCACAGAATACCGTGGTACATGGAGGATGGCACTATAGCTGTGTTTGCCATCATTTGAGCCCCCTGCACCATGCTTCTATATAGGTATTGTCTACCCTGTGGCAAACCCGGGCACCTTGGGGTGCAGTGTGTCGTCCTGCCAGCCAACACACTGGGGTTCCTGCCTGTGTGGACCAGGAGGCTGGGAAGGGCGATGGAAAACTAGAGCACATCCAAGCTACTTGGGGGTCAGACCTGGAAAGCAAAGTATTCCCATGCCCAATGATGTTGATGTAGTGACACAGATATAATCTTTCAGACCAGTACTGTATGGGCATTTATTCCAGTGTACACCAGCATTTTTATTTTGGATAAAACCTTATCTGTGCAGGCTACTGCTAAAAAAAAATAAAATCATAGAATCATAGAATAGTTAGGGTTGGAAAGGACCTAGTTCCAACCCCCCTGCCATAGGCAGGGCACCTCACGCTAAACCATGTCACGCAAGGCTCTGTCTGACCTGGCCTTGAACACAGCCAGGGCTGGAGCATTAAAAATGAGGAAAATGCTTTTCTAAGTGGAGGATGAAGCAGATGCACAGAACATGAGCAATCCAGGTAGGAACACTGCAATGGCTCCCAAGTGAAATCCCACCTCCACTGAAGTTGGTGAAAAACTCTCAGTGAGAGTGGTAGGACTTGGATTTCCCATGGTGCTTTCCCTTCACCTGTGGGAAAAGCCAGTGCGGCAGCAGCATCGGGGTGTGATGTGCTGCTGCAGTGAATCATAGCATGAGCTGATTTCGATACCCCTTCTGATACTGTAATGTATTTATAATTTATATTATAAACTCTGGGGAACAAGTACTGTGTCTTTTCATACAGCATTCAGTATGCTAATGTGTTCAATAAGGAACAGGTACATTCACAGAAATGAATGCCTCCCTGTTTCAGATGTGTTTTGTCCTCAGGTTAGAGATATATCTTCAATGCAATTTTTATTTTTTCACAATGAATTGTTTGTTATAGAGCAAAAATAAAAATACTACTGTGGACCCACTTCACCCCAGGACCTTGGACATACCTGTGTGTTGGACACTGGTTCTTATGATTCTCCTTGGGTCCCTGCCCACCAGCCATTTTCTGTCTGGTCAGCATCAGTGAACTTGTCCCTGCTTAGTTATCTCCTAGGCATGATGGGGTGCAAGGGTAAGAAAAATCTTAACAGCAGTAAAGCAATAATGAAGAAACTTTAATTTTAAACCTCTGTCTGCCAGATCTACTCAGCTGCTGAAAATGTCTCAGGAAATACTTGGTGATCCAATACACAGACTTAGAAAGCCTCCTAGAGAATCCAGCCTTTTCTTCTGGGAAATTACAATCTCTTTATCTGCCCAGGGAATCAAGGGAGGCATGGAATGGAAAAACGTTCGCACAGCAATGTGATGGTTTGAGACCAGTGATGCTGCTAACTGTAATGAAACACCAGTGTTATCTTTATACCTATAGAAATTTATGTGGGTGCATCTGTTGGGGGTGAGGAGGAGAGTGAAATGTAAAAATACAATTAATTACAGTAAGCTCCACTGGTGCCCCCAGGTGACATATAGTCCCAGACAACAAGGAATTATATATAATTTCTTTTGCTTTTGCTTTGCCTTTGAGTATGCCCCAGCCCCCTGCAGCAGCAGCACGTGGCTCCTGACCTTCCACAGAGCTCAGAGTCAGGCTTTGCTGGTCTTTCCTCAGTCCATTCAGGCTCACAGTGAAGATGCTCATTTTCCACATCACTCCACTTGGGGGGCTCACTTTCTGTTTCCCATCTATGACCACACGCTATGCTCCTTTTTCTTACCAGCTTCCTCCTCTTCTGCCCCTTTCACTCTCACAGCAGATGCTCCATCTCTAATTTCTCTCACACCTCTTTATGGCTCTGTTTACATTAGCCAGGACTGCCATCCCTCCTCAGTGGTGTGGAGCAAGTGATGCTTCTGTACGTCAGGTAACCTTGAGCAGCTCTTTCTTCCACTTCCAAAGCATACTTCATTGGGATAGCTCACTGCTGCTACTTTCATCTACTCCTTTTGCAATAACCTGCGTGGACATTGGATGAACTAGCTTCACATATGTGAAATGATCTCCTTTTCCCTCGCTTTCCCACATCAGCGTCCCTGGCTGTGTTATTCACCAGGTTAAATTGTAAGCCCATTGGGGCAGGCAGCCTTGCCTCTGGGCTGTCTCTGGAGTACCATGGCAGACCTCTCTGACTACCTAGAAATTATCAGTATTTTTTTCCACACTTCCAGACATTGTCCAAGCTCTGTACAAACAGACACATACCAAATACATGAAATTAAAGCAGCCTCATGGGAAAGAAAGCCCAGAGCACCCCAGGCAGGGAGCCCCCCACTGACACCCAATTTGAGTATCAGAAGGCAATAAGTGGGGAGATGTGGCGTGGAACCATGCCAGCCTCCTGGTGCTTTTGTTGTTGTTGTCACAACATGGTGGAGAATACCCAGACTTGCCAGGAAGTCAAGGAATGATCTCTTCCTATTATGCCAGCCCAAATACTAAACCGGCTTACAGTCACACATCTGCATGATCCTAACCTTCCCTCATTACAAACACAGTGGGGATTTACTTGCACCACACTAGCTGCATGGGGCCAACATTTTTATCCAGCAAAATCACATATTGTTACCTCCATATGTACAGTGGAAACAGCATGAGTAATGGAAACTTAATCCTCATTTTTCAAAATTAGATTACAGTTTTACCTTCACTTTCTCTTAGGTTTTAAATCCCTCCCAGTGCTGAGCATAAAAGATACTGCTCTCTAATCGCATTCTCTGACGGCTCCAGTCGTGGCTGGTTAAAAGTGGCTGCCTATGTAGATCCAGACCCCTGGATCACCTTCTGTTGCCTTTCTGGTGTTCCTCCAAGAATTAGTTTTATCAAAATAGATAAAGTAAATATAGTGTAAAATTAAATTAAAGCCTGTATGTAACAACAAAATATTCAGATGTAGCCATGCTGCCTCTCTATCTCTGCACTTGCAGATAAACAGAAAGATTTATAAGGCAGGAACTATTTCAGTGCTAAACCAGAGGCGGGAAATATTGAATTAACCTGCACATATTTGTCAAAGGCCTTTCCAGAAGTTGTAAGGTCTGCATAGTATGGCCTCTTCTACCTCCTGCTGTGCTCCGGAGTGAAACACATTACACAGCGTAACACAGTGGATCCTGCCTTAAGGTACAAGGCAAAATCATTGTGTGTGGTCTACTCAGCTGCCTGACACCTTAATTGCATAGTTTCAGGCAGTGTATATGCTCAGCATTTCTGCTATATAGTATTCTTGAGGATCACTTGGTAAATTCCATTTAATTCTTGTAATGTAATTATTCTGCAAACTGCAGTCTGCTAGAAGAATTAAGTATCTTTGTATAATCATGGCAGCACAAAGTTGCAATCAGATAGCATTATTAGGTCCCCTGTAATGACAAGTAGGAATCTTCCTTAGGTCTGAAAATTGCCACATTTATGCTCATAGCAACACAGAATATTGCTGAAAACTTTGGATACCCTGGGCCAAACTGGTATTGAATTAAATGTAAAGAAAATCACATGATTAGAGCACCTTTACTGATAGGAATGTGCAGTTTTCATGCATTAATTACTATTATCAGAACTGTAATATCTAAGCAGCATTATGGATTTGCAGAAAAGGTGAGCAGATACCTTTATGCTAATCACTTTACAAACACTAAATAAAATGATGGTCCTTTCCCCGAATATCTTCTTTCACAAACAAATGTATTTATAAGCTGCAATGAATTTTTGGAGGAAGGTAAATACAGCGTATGTCAAACAATCTCTCTCACATCATATACACCTATCTATAATGCACGCATACATACAGTAGCACAGTGTGCTTTCTCTAAGCTGTTTTACCTCTGTCTTATTCATCTCCTGGCATTTCTGGTGCTACCTGAGAAGAGGTGGGGACCATGTGGGTCAGCAGGCCCTTGGACAGAAGTCAGGTCACCAAGTGGTGTGCCTTGTGCTTGCCCTAGGTCTGAATTCCTGCCTTCTCCAATCCATTTCCAACATAACCCAATGCCTCCAGAGGCCAACCTTCACTCATCAGTGAGAAAATAAGACTATGTCCTACCAAGCTGGAATTGCTTTTCCATCTGGAAAGGCCATTTTGTGCCTGTTGTATGCAATAAGTGCCATACACCTCCCTGTCGCTCGCTGCCATGTCAGTATGTCAGACCTTCCCCACCAAAATGTGCTGACGTCCAATGTGTCTGAATTTTGGAGACTGCACCCTGTGTTCAAAATCTGTGCTAGCTCCTATGGTGCCTGTGAGTCTTCCTGCCTTTGCTCCTCCAGGTAATTTTGGGTGTTTGAGTGCTTCTTGGGGGCTGTCAAAGCTTCAGCAGTGGCAGTTAGCCAGCATCCCAGCCTGCCAGAGACTTTACTCCTTTTCTTCCTCCTTTTTACCCTTAGCCTCTTATGCAATTTTAACCCCCCTTCCCATATCCCTGCCCTTCTTCAACCACCTCCTCAGAGCTCATTGTCTCTCAAAACAGGAGACTCAGCGAAGGCAGTCCTGTGGGCAGCAAGCACAGGTTTTTCCTTGTCTGCAAGCCCAGCTGAATGGCTAAACCCCAGAGCATGTCTTTGAAGCCACGGTCTGCCCTGCACCCTCAGCCTCCTGAGCAGGGGTGGTTGTAAAAAGCCTTTTAGTCCATGAGTTGATAGGTTTTCTTCCAGATCACCCATGGATCACCTCTGTGGGATTTGCAAGCTGAGCTATAATTAACTTAAATATTGAAGGCAAAAAAAAAAAAGGAAACTTGTAGGTTTTGAATGAGGAGGCCTCATGAAAGCAGATCATATATTTAATTTGCTCTATCAGACAATAAGAAGATCAAATGATTTAAGCAGTTTATGTGTTGTGAAAACACATCCTGTCACAGCTGGGATGTGTATGGAGTTCTAATCACGTATTTCCTCTCAGTGTCGTTCCCTATCTGCTGTGACAGGGTAGAGTTTGGAGTTTAAAGTGCTGGTAATTGGAAGATGTTTCTCTCAGTAGATTTCAAGACAGGTTTTTTCAGAGAAAGAGTCCTATTGTATTCTTAATAATAAATATACAAATTCCTCGTATCCTAGTTTTGTCTTTTGCATTTTCCTCTTGGTACATCAGGAAGTTTTGTTTGCAGCTTCAGTTTTTTACTCATATCCTGCTTCTCTCCTACTCCCCTTCTGTTTCCTCCATTCTTTCTGCTTCTCACCATCTTTCTTTCCCCCTTTGAATCCAGCATCCCGGTAAGTTCAGTGAGCACGTCCTACTCGGTATTATTCATGCAGGTGTCTTACAGGACTCTTTTAAACATGCTGTGAGGAATCGAGTTCACTCTTGGGCAAAGGTTTCTGAGGAAGGTGAATTCATTACTCAGATGCACTCTGCAGAATACAGATAAACTTCAGTGCTTCCCTCTAACCCCCTACTCCTCTTCTAGCACTCTCAGGCACAGAGAGCTATCTTCATTAGCAAGTTCAAAATACTGCATACTTGCAGCATCAGTGGCCAACGAGTGCATGTTTTACTTGGTCTGTGAGATGAGCTAAATGGATAAGTTACTTTCCCTGGTCAAAACCATCCTCTTTCTTTCCTTAATGGAACAGCTTAATTATTCCTTCTTTCTCTTGGTCCTATGGGACAGATTATTGGAGACAGATGGGCGCAGAAGTGTGCATACATTAGCGGGTGAGGTTGGATGCAGTTGTTCTGCGGATGGGAGGGACGACAGCTGCCTGGTTGCATCCACACACCTGGGAAATTACCTGAGCCTACCGAACATGTGCGGGTGTGCTGGTGACCCTGTGTTGTTCTGACACCTTCAGCTGGGGACCTGCAAAGTCACATGTGTATGCACATGAAGTCCTACACAGCATCGTAGACTTGGCTGCATGCATCAGACCTGTGCAAATGTGCAATCACGCAAGTACGACTGTTTGAAAGTCATCCCTTTGTATCAATGTCATGTTCTCCCTCCCCTATTGCTTTACAACAGCCTTTTAAAATTGATGGCATTGTCAACTCCTTTGCTGCCAGTAGTTTCTTTCTTTCCTGCAAACTCTTTGAAGCTGCTTGTCTGGAAGGCAGCATTGCCTGCTCATGAACAGGGAAGGCAGAAAGGCTGCAGTTGGAATCTGCAGAACGGAGCCTACGAGGGGAAACTTGATACTATGTTCAGCTTTTTCATATGGGTTTTGAGCTGTGTGGAATGAAGGAACATGATATTAATGTTTCATGTTTAATGGGAAATCCAGAGCACTGATAGCTATAGACTGATGCATGGCACGACAGGCAGGGCCTCTGCCGTTCTGGTCCCAGGACTAATACGACACCTGTCATTCAAGTTTGGCAGGTCATTAAGGTGGAGATTTTAAAGCACCCAGATGATTTAGGAACAGAAATGACATTAGATGCATGGTTTATGTTTCTCATCCCGTTTGCTACTACTTAAAATTTGTGACATTTTACAAATGACCTCCTTGGATGTCTCACTTGAACAATGGTGTTAACCATCACTTGTGTGCAACTGGTATCAGGCTTGAGTGATGTGAATCACGCAAACTCTCCCTCCCCACTGTGTTTGTGACTAAAGACACCTGCAGTCTCTAGTCTGAGACTGCAAGGTCTCATAACTAACTTCAAATATTCATCTATCTTGAGTGGGACTCAGCTGTCCAGATCTAACAGTCTGATTACATATGCTGTGAGGTTGCTTCAGTTCATCTCTAACTGCGCAACTGTTGTACAACTAAAGCGCAACTGTTGTACAACTAAAGCGCAACTGTTGTACAACTGAAGTGCAACTGTTGTACATATGATTGTGACATTAAGTGCATCTATAGCATTGGTGAAGTGAGCCTATAATGTTTTTCCTGGTTGCATCGCAGGAGCCCATTGGCTTATTGCTGATGGTGTCAGATAAGAACTGTGCTTCGTGTCATTCTGTGTGGTGTGATACTGTGAGTTCTTTAGTGGGAAACTCCTTGGGATGGAGAGATCATGCTCATTTTGTGTCTCAGTGCAGCATCTAAAACCGTTTTCTCAGGCTGTGAACAGGACTGTGACAAAAAGCCACCAAAAGAGCAAATACTCAAGAGCTTCCTTACTTCATACAGTAGCTGTGGTCTTGCTAATGAGCAAAGCTAAATACACATGTCTAGAGAGGACCCCGTGATGAGTGGTTTCATTAATCCTCCCACAGAGCTAGTTAGAAAACTTTGAAATAAAGTCAGCTGCTAGAAACCCTGTCTGGAGTCTGCACACCTTCATTTGCATTTTGACTTCTGTGGTTTAACTGAAGGCACAGGTTGTCCCTGCCAAATATCCCTCGCCTACCGAGGGATATACAAGGTAGAACTGCCCAAAGCAGCCTGACTTATGGGGACTGCCACAGCAACACAATCAATGCATCCCTAAACATCTAGTAATAAAAAATCTGTTGTTCTTTAGTCGCCAGGATTTAACAAGCCTAATCCCTAGGAGAGGTGATAAAAATTCATTAATCTAATTAAATACTTCTTATTGCCAAAGTGACTTTGTAGAGTAGCTTTGCTGAAGGATAAGTGCAAAGTAAAATGGAGTCCCAGCAGAGAAACAAACGTTAGACTTCAGCAAGCTGGTACATGCTTCATTAAACTCATAATTATTCCTTGGTTCTAAGTAGCTGATAATATTTAATGAGTATCCAAGATAATTTAAAGAAAATGTTTACTATGAGGAACAAACAGTGCTATGGAAAACTGATATCAGGGGTACCATATCCATGTATCTTACCTGTATCTTGTGTACTCGATTTTGTACAAATGATTTAAATGTTGTTTTAAAACTGTTTTATTACAGGCTGGTGTTGCTGGTTTCACTAAGGTAGATACCCTGTGAAGTATGAGGCATCCTAGGGAGGAAAGGACATGCTGCAAAGCAGGTAGTGCTGCAGGGGACCACAGACAAAATAAATCCCAGGGGTCTGAGCACAGGGAAGGGAGCAAAACACCCCAGGGTTGGAGTCCTTCAGCGATGCCAAGAGGGCTCATTTTGGCCAGGGCTTTCCTAAGAATTAGCTTCTGACTACTAAATTGTGAGGAAACCTAATTTTTGGCTCCTTGTGGACAGGTTTGTGAGGTCAGGGTGAATGCGCTGCAGTTTTTATCATTAACTTTAATAGGAAAATAATTTGACTTCTGACAGCCTACACATACATCATCTGTTGGCAGGTGAAGCAGGATGCTCAGCCAAGCACTGGCCAATTGCTTTCATCCAATATTCCTTTATAGGAGTTGGTTACTTCTTTAGTGACTTCCAGCTCAGAATGTACTGGAGATAAAGCATGCTTTTCATTTGCCTTTGCATCAGGCAAAGTTACAGCTCTTAATTTTTCTAGCACAGATAAATAAAGAGTTGTTATCCGTATTTAAAAGATGGCAGAGAAGAAAATGAATTGTCTTGCCCTGAAGCTAAGGTGATGAGATACAGAAAGTGAATGGGTGACAAGAAAGGGATCAGTGCTGGAAAGTGAGCTGTGCCCTGACCCTTTATCCATCTCTTGTGGATGCTTTGCTCCTGCTCTCTGCATTAGCCTGCACCCTCCTTCTCAGAGCTGGGAGCCCCAGCAAGGCTCCCTCTCATCAGCTGGCTCCCATTCCTCTTTGTAAATGTGCTGCTTCTTAAGGTCTGTTGTGTTTGCTCCCCCACAGCAGAGTGTCCAGAATGAGCTACAGTGGCTCAAATCAGCATTGTCACACCACGACATTGTTTATTTTATATGTATCATTCATATGTAGCAGTCAGTGTAAAAAGGATCAACCTGTATTGCCCAATCCTTGTCTGCAGTCTGCTGTTTCCCTCGCTACGTCAGGTAGCCTGATTTATCACTGGTAAGTCCATTTCTGGGAGATGTTTTTCTAACACCAGGTCTCTCCTAGCCTGATCATTGTTCTGAGGTTGCTCAACTAGAGGGACACAACCCTGCCTTAGCATAGGGATGGTTGTGCCCAGTTTGATCAGGACCAAACTTGTAAGCCTTAAATTATGGGGGTTTTTGGGTGAATATTGGCTGCTGAGCTTCCTAAAGTCATTGCACGCTTTCCTGCAGTATGTGGTGAACTCTGATAGCAGCCAGTGCTTTGAAACCAGATAGCAAGCAGAGCAGAAGCACACATAAATATAAAACTAATGTAGATATTTCTCACTTTCATCATAGCAGGAAAACAGCCTCTTCTCCAAAATGCCTGCATATAGCCTTGTGTCCTGATGGTGTACGTATATTATTGCAGGTATTCTGGCGCTGGAATGAAAGGAAATGGGGACTGTGTGGATTAGCAGACCACATGCATGTGCCTATTTTATGGCTGTGATTATTTTTCTAAGGTGCTTAAATGCTGCAAGTGTAGCATCCTATAAATGGGTAGACAGATTAGAGCTGTAGTTCTCAGCAAGGGGGTTTATACCTGCTTGGCTCACTTGGAGGCTGAGTTTCACTTTAAATGCAGTACTGCTAGCTGTTTCTTATGCCCTTTATCAACTGGGTTTCCAACCAGCAGCCTCATAGGGCTTGATGTCATATCTTTGATCTCAGATAGATTTTTGTATATGAAATCAAATTTCACACCAGCTTTGCAAGTTGTCATATTAATTCATTGGCTGTCTACTATCCTCGCCACTATAGACACAATAAATACAATATAAGGAATATACAGGGTAACTAACACCCATCCGTGCACCAATCCTGCTCCTGAAGCAAAATCCAGGGTGAATGCCTTGTGTGGGGGAAGGGAAGGATTTTCTTCCACATCTGTATGTATCAGATTTTCCATTTTTGTCTGATAGAAACCTGATTTCAGAGAGGTTGAAAAATAGCTGGTGCTTGGACCATAATGGCTGTGCTACTATTATATCACAGTGCTTTGCTGAAGCCAGGACCCTTGTTCAGATGCATTGGCAGAGTGCCCAGACATTGTCTGCTGTTGAGTTTGTTGGGATTGGAAGCAGGAATTGGGTAAGATTACTCTTTTGCAGTATTTGTAAGACTTGCAACTGATTGTTGGCTTTAAAGCAGGAACAGTATCATTCTAACAGTTGCCTTTCCTATATTTGACAGTGCTAGTGCAGATTTGTTTCCTATTTTGTTTCTTTATTTGTTTCCTATTCCAGCCTTTTGGGTTGTAACCCAAAAGGTTCCAACCTATTGAGCCATAATCAGTCTATAGAAAAGAAACAGTCTGGTCACATTTGAAGAATACAGGCATAGAAATGAGAATGGTTTGTGTACCTCCTCTTGGAGACAGGGAAAGAGTCATAAAACTGCCCTAGCTACTTAAAAGTTGGTTCCTTTCAAAATCCAAAGCACTCATCTTATTTAGCATCTTACAGCTGAACAGATACGTTAATGTGTTTACAACTACCGTGAAGGGTAGAGTTAAATGTAACAGTGATGTGAACTTCAGAGCTCAGTGTAATATAACGTTACCATTGTGAAGTGCAATTATTCCAGCTCTTGTTTTTAAATAGTTGTTTTTCTCAGTGTGAAAGCTAAATCACATAACATACCAATGTTATTCGTAAAGGTGCAAATTTTCTGTTCCTGGCAAATTTATTTTTGTTTTAAAGGGAAACTCGTATGTAACCAAACCTTTTCTTAAAATCTGCAAGGACTGCACAGAGCGAGAGCCAAAAATCCCCTCCAACAAGCCAGCCCAGGGGAATGGTACTATGACAGCATCTTTTCTTCTTGTTGCATGTAGGCACGTGAGGTGAGGGAGAACACAGTTTTAGAGCTATCTGCTACATCTCTTTTTCTCTTTTCGCCAAAGATGCCATTGGTTTTAGTGAGGGAATACTGTGTATATAGCATTAAAACCAGTGTATGATTATGGGATTAGGGCCTCAAGGTGTTTCAGTGAGGTTACTTTTGATGATCGTGACTCTTGGCTTTAAGTATTTGGAAAGATGGGACTTTTGCCCTGTCCTGTTGGAAGCTGCAATCTAGTAAAGGGCTGCTAATGGGTGGCTGTTCCCAAAGACATGCAGTGTGTGCTCTGCCCCTTGCCTGTCCTACTGGCACAGGCCATGCTGGTGGGGGTGGGATGCAAGCTCTGATGCCCACCTCTGCTTGCGTAGGAAAACAGCAGTAAAGGTAAACGAAGCAGTGAGTTTGTAGAAAGACAGATAAACAGGGAAACAAAAGGATTTCTGTTTTTTTTTTCTATGCTAACTTAAAAATAATACAGCAGAATTTCAACTATTCCAGTCCAAAATACTGCACCCAGAATACCAGCAAACTAGAATTTGATTGCAGTGATGGAAACTTAAGGAAAAAATAGCAGAATATTAAGCGAAAGTAGAAACTTCAGCTGAGGAATAGATCCCTCTTATTACCTTGTAAATGAATTCTCTTGCATTCTTCATAGTTTGGTATATAACATTTAACTCTCACAAATGAGATTTAATTATAAACCTACCAAAGTTTCAAAGGTAACCTCTAAAAGCAGCCATCGTTTCAGTAGGACCAGCTGAAGGGAAAGACTTTCTTGTCAATAATTTATGAATGGCACATATTAAGTATCCAGTGTATGCCAGGTGATTGCACTGAGATACTAGGTTTTCACACTAGGTAAACAAATTACTATAATGGAAACTCAGCTGATTAATGGTTAGCTAAGAGCACCCATAAGCAGTGGGCTGCAATTCCAAACCCAAGTATTTTTGGGGATAGAAAAGAGCTGCTGCATCCTACGAGTAGCCAGGTCACAAGGTTTGCTGAGCTGTGAACTAAAAGTCTATACACAGGGACACCACGGAAGGGCAGAGCAAAAGACAGAGGATGCTGATGCACGAGACGTTCTCATGCTGTTAAAAGACTAAAAATCAGGGTGCATAATGCTTTGTGTGTTAAACAGGGTGGGCAGCTTGATCTCAGAGCCTCATCTCTGAAACGTTTGAGCATGAAGGAAAATGCACTGGTTATGCCTTCGCCATGGATAAAGGGTAACAGGGCGCAACATGTTGTGTTTATGTGCATGGTATAAACTCTTCCTGTATGTAACATCTTTGTGCAGCATAAGAGCTAGGTTTACAGATGCAAAATTTATTTGCGTGTCTGGTTTTCCCTCCTGTTTCCCTCCAGACCCTCAAATATCTCTCTTTCCCTTTACACTTTTATTCTGTGGACAAGGGGAATGAGGATAGGGCACTGCACCAAATACCAGACCACATTCAGAATCCCAAATGTTTGCAGCTCTCTGACATCAAGAGATGTCACACCAGCTCCCTGAGTAAGCCTGGGCACATCCAACTGGCCTCCCTGCCTGCAGCCTGGGACCAGGGTTTCTGCATGGCATCTTGGGATCTGCTGGTGGGTGGCACAGCATCAGCTCTGGATTTATTCCATACGTTATTAATGATGACCCTGAAGGAGTGAAAGGAAGCTGTCTCTGCTTCTCTTGTGGGTCACTGACACACTGGTGAACTCAGTTTGCTTTCCAGCATCAGATGTCTGCAGCCAAAGCCCTGCTCAGTGTCCTCTCCCTGACTACGCTGCAGGGCAGAGGAGGGCTGGAGGGAGGGGTGAAAGCAGGAAGCTTCCATGGCTTGGGCAAGGGTGCCTCACTCAACAGATGCTTGGTGCATGTGGGACAATATAATTGTCTGTAAATGCAAGGGTTACTGCAAGAGCAGACTTGAAGGCTTTGTGTGTGATGCATTTCATAAAGAAAGTGTGTTCGTATTGTTTAAGGAATTGAGTCAAACTAACCTGCAGTAGGGATGCATTCATTTTTGCATGTAAGGGTTTACCCCCATTATGCCAAGGGTACAGCATAAGCATTCTCTCAAATTGTTTGCAATTCAGCATTTAAAATGATACCGTGTTGTAAGTTAAGCAATTATCAAGACCTCAATTTCAAGGCACAGAGGTTCCAGGTTATAGGTCTCATGAGTTTTATTTACTTTAATTCATGTCAGCTCATTATCAACCTCATCAGGGAGTGCAGACTTAAAAGTAAGCCTGGATCAGTCATTATTCTAGGTACACACATGTGGATTAAGAGCCTTCTCATCTATACAGTTTGAGAAAGGGGGGTGGAAATCTGTATTGTTTCACTTTCCATTATTCAGATTTGCAAAATAATTTTTAAATGAGTCAGGGAGGCCACGGAGATCACTAATAACATCTCTTGTATCAGAAGTAATTTGGTTTGTAACTCTCTATGATCAAATCAAATAATCCTTTTATACCTGACCAAAATTACTTTGTAGAGTTCATGTGCTATTGCTAATAATTATCATCACTGTGTGCCTTTGAACCATTAGGCATTATGTTACACACATTTTTATGATGAGAGTGTTAGAACTAGAGATCTGATGTCTCATTCTGGTGGATTTCCTGAAAGGCAAGTACTTTTCATCTGGCTCGTAAGATGGACACAAGCAGCTACCCACTACTAAAATCTCCTGTCAACTACAGGGCACCCTTCATGTCCAGAAAAACATCATGGTACCTCCACAACCCCAGTCCCCTCCTTTTGCTGCACACATCCACTTGCTCTGACAATCTCACTGACTTCTCTTGATAAGGATAATAGCCAACTTTAAAAGTCAGATTGGATGGCATTTAATTGACTGCTATCATTTTCATTTTGATGCATGTTTTCTCAGAGTGAGAATGCAGAATTTCTAAACTACTGTGGGAAAGTGTGAACTTCAGTTTTAGCCTTCTTTATTTGCTGTAAAAATGTGGGCAAACTTCTTAATCTTTCAAAGTTATTTCTCTGTCCTTAGGGATCTTTTGCTGCATTAAATCTCAGAGCTATGTTTCTCATTTGGGGCATCATTCTGCACAGGTGGAGAAATATGACTGTAGTTTCTTCTAGGAAGCTTTACTTTATTCAGATTTCAACATAAAACACAGTAATTGTTGGTGTGCTAGTCAAAATTTCATAATTTATGGTTCCTGTGCTAATGAATATAGAGGTGAAGGCTCTTCACTTCCCCTTCCACTCACGGGTTGATCCAAATCCTGTAAAATACAAACTGTTTTGTAATTTTAACCACTATATCCATTTCAATGCAAGACTGACCTCCCTACATGTGTTTAAGAGATGCGTCTGTCACCGTGATATTGTACCTTACACATTTTTGATAAGGCTCCTATTTTGGGGTCCCCTCAGCATGTTCCAGCCCTCCCATAATGGCCAAGCAAACCCTGCAAACTGAAGCCCATGGCCAGTTGGATGCCTGCCTGCCTCTGAATTCCAGGTTCCAGCCACCAGGATATTTAAGCCTTGTTGTAACAACATAGGGCAAACAAGAGAAGCCATGCTGTTGTACTTTACAGGCAGGATTCAACCCTCTTTCCAGGGGCAGGGAGTTGCAGAGTTCGAGGGTCTGCCTGAGCCTGGCCCTTGCCAGCTTTACCTTGGAGTTACACAGGCAAAGCGTCCTATTTAAAAGCAGATGTAAAAATGGGGAAGGTAGTGAGAGATCATTTCTCAGATAATCTGGAGTCGGGCCATCCAGGCCTCAGCAGATTGTAACCGATATCTTGATTTTCACCAGGAAGTAAATGAGTGCCCAGCATAGAGTAATGAAAGGCTTTATTACCATACGGTACCTTAGAAAGCTCCTCCGTTGTATGGTGAATTAAAAATTGCTTAATCGGATCAGTCTAAAAAGGAGAGAAAAAAAACCCAAAACCCCAAACTTTGCCAAGAACCTTAATACTCCAGGAAGAAAAGGCACAGGCTGGTGCATCCAGGCTGGTTCCTTCTCCTCCTTCCCAGGTTGTTTGCTGTGTAGAAGCTGTAGCTCTGAGGGTCCTCCCAAGGGGAGACTGCTGTATTCTCTGGCTCATCTTTTCCCAAAGTGCAGTTTCTCTGTGAGCTAAGTTATATCACTACCGAGTTTTATCCTTCTGGGTTTTATCCCATCTGGGGCAAAGCAATAGCAGGGAAGGCAAGCAGGGAATAACAGCTCCTTTAAAGGCTCCAGAGTCCTGTTATGTGAGAGAGCCCCAGCATTAGTGCCTGGTGCTTGTTTTCCCTCACTTTTGGTGGAAAAGTGTGTCAGCGGATGTCAAGGTAAATTCTTCTCTTCCTTGCTTTTCTCCCCTCCCCCCACCTCTCCTCCTTCAAGTCTCTCTTTGTGTCATCTCTTCAAAGTACACGACCTGTAAAATATTGATTCACAGCAGGCTGAGCTGCCAGGTTTAGATTTCTTTTTCACTGGCAGCAATAATAAACTACTACAGACAGTGCAGGCTCAGTACCAGCCTCATCATTGCACCACAAGCACATCGCTCTGCCTTATGCGTGACTCAACATAATGAAACAAGTACCCAGAGGTATCTCAAAAGGAAGAGGGAACTGAGAAACAACCAAAAGGGACATCAAAGGAGCCTAAGGAGGCTGCAAGTTGAGAATGTAGCAAGTGCCACCCTAACCAGCAGTAACAGCAGCTCTGTTTATTCAAAATAACTTGTCAGAAAAAAACAATACAATAAAACAACCAGTGCCACCTGAGACTAGAAATCTAGAATAAACAAACTCTCTCCTTCCTCTGTTCAGCTTAAAAACAGGAATACCACCCACTCCTAGCTATCGTCATAGCCTTTATGTTGTTGAAAAAAGTGTCAGAAATGATTACAGGTAAGTAGAAAGACCCTCAATAGCTTATGGCAGAGCTATGAAAATTGTGCCTGGTGGGAATGGTGGATAGCTGTACACGGTGTATGAAATGTATTCCAGTTTGATCAGAGGAAAGGCTTTCTTGCCTTATGAGCTATACACAGTGTAAGGCAGAAGTCTTGGTGTAAGCCAGGGCCCTGTGCTGGCACTTCCCTCTTTGCTGTGTGCTCAAAGCAATAAAGCCAGATGAAGGACAGATGTAAAATGTTCTTTGTAAACAATGAGGGCTTAGGGATATGTTCAGGAAAAGAAAGCTGGAGCAGGATATTGTTTTCCTTAGGCTACTATGCCTAATGTATTACTATTTTGCAATAGATAAAACCAAACAAAACATATCCATTTGTTTATATTTGTATTTTCCTTCTACTGTGACTACTTTAATTCTAGACAGTTCTCAGGTAGAAGAACATGGGAAAAAGTCATATGAGCTCTTCAGTCTTTTGCTACCACTTGTGTCATGTTTAAGACTTTGGGGGAAGGAAAAGCAAACAAGTAATGCCAATAAATTGATAGGAAGAGGTGATGGCTCTACTTTGGCATTCTTGCTTTACTGAAACTTTCAGTAAGTGTCAGGGGCTGTCTTGGCATGCAGTGGTGGATCTATGACTGATTGTGGCTCCCCCCTTGATTTTACCACTGGGATGCTATGCCTCCAGTGGAGCTAGAATGCATCTTTGAGTCCAGAAATGACAGTCCTGCAAGTTGCCATCTGCTCCCCTGTATTTTCAGGGTCACCATCCCTTGGGAACCCCTTCCAGTGCAAGACTCAGATAAACCAAGGAACCACCGCTGCTGTGTGGCTAGTAGGCTGGAAATTTAGCTGTGTCCAAACAGGTGCTAATACCTGAGGGGCTTTAGAAAGTACAAAGAGGAGGGATATTGCCCAGCTTTAGATACCCACAGATGTCTGTGTCCAAGCCAACCACCCCAGGCTGGGCTGATGCAGAGGATGTGCAGGGTTTAGCTGCTGTCCAAGGGAGATGCCTGAAAGCTGTCACATGCACTGACATTCCTGTAAGGGCCTGGCTTGGTGTAAAGTACTCAGAAATCATAACTTGTATGCCCAAAATAATGAAGTTGGCTTGAGAATATTGAAATTTTAAAAGGAGCACATGTAAGGGGCTTGCTTGCTTTCAAATATTTTGTAATTTTAAAGTGCTTTGAGATCATGTTTCCAGCTTCTCTCCATGACCATAAGCCCAGAAAGGCACTTATCACTAGCAAAGGCAGGTTTGCTATGGACGTCTCAGATCCTTCTGCTACCCCTTCTGTAGTCACAGCTCCCTTGAGGTGTCACCTAGTCATGTTACCACTGCTCCTCCTCATGTCCCGCAGCGCCCAGCTCTGTCCCAGGCTCCTCAATGCCAGGTCAGCCACTGGCCACAAGGGTTTAGGGCCAGCTGTGGTGCTCCTGGCCAGCAGTGGGTATGTGTGTACCTGCTGGGCAACCAAAGCCATTCAGGGTCTGACTGCAGAGCTCACTGTGCATGGCAGCAATTTGTGCCACTCTTTACCCAGCCACTCATTTCCAAAGCTTGTAGGAGCACAATACCTTTGCGAAATCTTTCTTCTCTGGCCAATGGGATCAGATATTACTAAGAAACAATAGGTGTGTAAGCACCATCTTATGAACTAAGGCTCAGATCAAAGGCAAACCCACTCGGGTCCTGGGGTAAACACTTTTCCTGGGATTCAGATGCTGCAGTCATAATGCGGTTATAATTTTTACCTGGCTTTGGCTGCCACCACTATGGATTTGGTGTTCAATGCAAATAATTTAGTGCCAGATTTTGTCACACTGTCATTACTGCTGAGCAGTGCAATAGAGCCACTGCCCTCCCTCAAGGAGTGGGTATTTCTTGCTGCATCCACAGACCATTACTCACAGATGCAGCTTGTCTCAGGGAGGAAAGATTGCTGCTGCTGCGGGAAACCATCCTTGGAGGGAGCTGAGTTGTCTCTATCAGCAGCGCAGGAGCTGCTTGGTGTGAGTGGGTGCTGGCACTGATCCTCCTGTGACACTGCCTGCCTGTGTGGTGGGGTAGCAGGGTTTGTCAACTGATGGACCCCCCCCCCCAGTCTGCTTGTTGCTGCTGCACTGGGAGCAGGGGGCAGATTCTGCTGGGTAAGCACGCTTTTCATGTAGGCCTGCAGCAGTGAGGGAACAACATGGCTTTCTAGGGTGAATGTGTTCATGAAGCCACAGTGGAGAAAGCAAGGCTAGAGGCCTGTGTTTGTAGCTGTCTTATTTTGACAGCATTTTGGCTGAAACCTGTCTCTAGGCCCTACACCTGCGTGTCCATTCCCATTTCTAACCAGGCTCCCAAGGGAATAGCTGCATGCAGGTCCACCCTGGGCACAGCAATTACACCCAGCATGCCCTCAAAGGCACAGACTAGGAGAGGGGATCACAATGCATCCCTCCATCATCCCCTAACAGCAGCTAAAGTGACTGCGTGCAGCTTTATTTCCTGGCAGCACTCTGACAGAGTATGATGAAAGGATGTCTTTCAATGGATGCTCTCCCTGTTTTCAGCATGCCCTCCTTTGTATCATGGGCTAAAAACCTGGGTCTTCATTTTGTGCCTTGTTCAGCGGTGAGCACGCTGCTGTCAGTCAGGAAAGGACATCATCTTGAAGCAGCACAAGATGGTGCTGCTGACAGTCCTTTATAAACTGAAGTGGAGAGCTTGATGCAAACATTTCCCCCCCCCCCAGCTCTCAGACACAATGCGATGCCTTGCCACCGGTGAGGTTTTACATAGACCTTTCTGGGGGTGACGTAAATCACGTCAGTGCTCCCAGATGTCTTCCTGGGGGGTAGATGGGAAAGGGCAAGGCAAGCGCTGCTCCAGCCCTCGGGCAGACAAGGCGAGGGTCAGGGAAACAGTGGTTAGCTCCTTCCTTGTGTGGCAAGGGAGGCAGTGGAGCAGGCAGGAGAGGTGTCCCTGGGTGGGCTTTTAATGGACTGTTTGTGCCTCACCTCTGGAGGCTGTCCCTAAAGCAAGGATTTCTGTTCCTCCCCTGCCTCAGCCACCAGGAAGATCCTTGAGATTCACGAGAAGTTGGTAAACAACTGAAAACCTGATAGCTTATTTTTAACCCTTTGTCTTCTTGTTAAGAACCTTTCACTTCTTGTTAGCGTGCCTGGGTCCTGCCGTGTGGAAGCAAGAATACAGGGGATGGGGGTGAGCAAGAAGGAGGGCAGCAATGTGTTGCTTCACCCCCTGGAGAGGGATAACTGTGCCTCTTGAGTGTGGGTGGCATTGAAGATTCGTTACATTTTCCTTTTGCCTTTGTTACAAGATTCCAAGATGCTCTAAAATGAAAGAAAACAAACACTTGAGAATCCTTGCAAGATAAATCAGCTGAGCTGAGTGACATGCTTAAAAAGGAGACGTTCCCTGTCTAATTGCAGGCAATGTCATCAAAGGCATGCCTGTCTCTTGCTGTTTCCCCTCTTCCCTGCAGGCAACAGCCCTCACTTCTCCCCTGCACCCCTGCCTCCCCATCTACAGTTCCATAGAGATGAAACTTAGTGGGCTATGGTTCTCCATCATTAACTAAAACACAGCCAAAACAAAAAGAAGAAAAAGGCAGGTTCTAGTCTTTTTTTTTTTTTGAGGATACCTGACCATTTTCTTACTGCTCTCTGTTCCCAGTAGCTTTAAGTAAGACAGCATGGCAGCTTTGAGAGATGTTCCCCGGATATTCAGGGATCTTTTCTTACTATTTTTCTGGCTGGGGTCCCTTGGGGAGGAAGCATCGGCATGGGCTTCTGGTGGGGATGCTGAGCCTGGATTTAGAGGTCCCATTGCTTTGATGCAGTGAATGTGAATACAAGAAAGTAAATGTACACACATAAAAGAGGAGTGTTTGTCAGGCACAAAAGCTGACAGGAAAAAAGGATCGAGAAAACCGGCACATGCATAGGCTGTCTCTCAAAACTGCACCTCTATAACAGCAACAGATGCTGGAAGATGCTGTATAGGAACAACAGGTCTGAAATGTTGATGTGCTGCTGCCATGGGAGTCTGCGAGCATGATTTGGCCCAGAATGCATTTCTGGCATGAGTTTGTCTTGTGTGAAAGGTCGGACCTGTAGAAGGAGGCGATGGGGGCACTGAGAGCATTCTTGGTGCCTCCCTTCCTCTGAGTACCTGCTACCTAGGGCCCTCTTACGCTGTTTCCCAGAGTGTCCTGGGTTCAGCAGTAGCAGTCATTTTTCTCCTTCTTAGTAGCTGGTGCAGTGCTGTGTTTTTGATTTTGGT
>WYDI02022597.1:37066-52134 GCA_009867235.2 Psittacus erithacus | reverse complement strand
ATTTGAAATATATATTTATAAATATATAGTGTATATATAAGCATATATACACATAATGTAGATACATATATATATAAATATATTTTATATTTAGTTTTATATATGCACATATATAAAAATATATGTGTATAAGCCTTGCTTATATTAAGCTTCAGGAATTATCTGATTATATCTTTTTAAGAAAACATTTCCAGTGTGCTTAGTTGTACATAAAAAGCTTGAAATGGTGTTTTGAGTATTTACTTAAAGGCTTAGAACCTGGCAAAGTTAAAAATATTTCAAAATGCTCTTATGTTGGGAAACCAACTGAAAATGTCTGAGTGGGGATGTACCCTTTTAGGACAGTATTGCTGTGGCAGTGTGGGTGGACTTCATTTAAGTCTGCTTTTTGTTAGAAGATCTCTTGTATACCTTGAGGACACCATACCCATTCTTGATGTCTGGAGGTGAAAAAGTTTGTTTTCCTTTCTTAACTTACTTATTAGCATCTCAGTGAAGTTGTAGAGTATAAACTGATGACATCTTTTAAATAATATTTTATACCATTTTACAATTTGGATCATGCTAATGTAGAAATATTTCTAAACTCTATTTTCCAGTTATCTTGTATTCTAGCATCTGAATTCATATTCCTGTCAAAGTAAGTGGGAGGGAGGAGGATAGGAGAGAAACTATTATTGAAGCATTCTTCTACTTGAAGTTTGCCTTTGCTTTTCATCTTGAAATTAAAATTGATGGGCAGAGAATAATTTGTGTTAATGCAGCTGCTAATCAGTTTGAAAGATGACTAACAAGTAGATAGTACTCTCAGCTGAGGAACAAAGGGTGACAAATATCATTCTGCACATCAAGTTTTCTCAACCCAGCCCCAGAAGCAGACAGTACACTTAGAGGAAAAAAAAGACAGAAAGAGCATTTGAACTGATACAGTGTCAATATGCTGGAACAGTCTCCTAAACCTCTTGTCATCTGTGATAAGGACATCAATAATAGTCATTGTCAACCTTCATTAAGATCAGATCTTCCATTTTTAAGTCCCTCAGGATGTTTTTCATTGATATTTTCCCTGGAAAGAGAAAAGGTCTTACTTCAAACTAATGTATAAAGTCCGATGCCTTTCCTCAAGGCTCTTAGAACAAGAGAAACAAATTATTTTAATTACTTTTTTTCTGGTTTGTGTGGGGTTTTAATTTGTTGGTTTGGTTTTTCTTTTGGGTTTCTCTTGGGTGTTTAACCTTTTTCTAGATGCAGAAGAGCCCTTGCCTATTAATCCACTTAATAAAGCCTAAAAAAATGGGCACATTCACTTGCAAACAAATGAAGATGTTGAGACAATAAGATCCATGCTTCCTCCTCTCCAGGGATTTGCCTAAATATTGTTGCTGATATTCCTTAGTTAACACATGTCTAGCATTAGCTTTTTAGCTTCTTTTTAGCTGTCGCAGGTTGAGCTAAGAGCAACCAGCACCACCTGACTTCTTTAGGATTTTTCAGAAAAGACCTCCAGAAAGATCAAATTCCTGACTCTGAATTGAGTTTGCAGTATTTCAAGTGTGGGGGATAGGTGGTTGGGAGAATGGATGTTGATACGTCCAAAACCAAGTGACCTAGCTCACTCTTTGTCCTTTAAGAAAGGAAATTACTTCTAAATTCATTCAGCATTATGCTCTTTTCAGCACTTTCAGCAGTTCTTTCCAATGTCAGGAGAAAACATACCATGTCGGAGGAGGAAGGCTCACACATTCAACATTGCTACAGTTAACAAGGAATTGTACATAAACTTTGTTTTGTTTTGGGGTTTTTTTGTTTGTTTTAGGGTTCGTTTGAATGAATTTTGATCAACTGATACCACTTGAAGTTCCCTTAGCGCAGCATTTGCTGAGCTCAGGAAATTTCTCTGTCTGGCATTGCTTGTAAGAGACTCTTTAGGTGGTGAATGTACTCATCATCCTTCCTTTGTCAGTGTTACAGGACTTCATTACAGTGTGCAAGCACTTAAAAGGGTAACACCTACTGTGTGAAAGACCTGTGCAGCTTATGAAAGAAGGTATCCTATAGTGTCATTATGAGCTGTCAATGCAATTGTACCTTCAGGCCATTCCCACAACATATCTAATTCTGTTCCCCTCTGACCCCTTTCATGCCAGAAAATGGTAGAATTGTGAAGTTGTGACTTTGAAAAGTGGTGTAGAGCCTGGCACAATAGATACCTTATAATATCATACAACATATTGAGCTAGACCTGTGGAGATTCTGACAGAGATGAAATTATGCTGATCATCATATGGGAGAGTTAAGTCTTATCTGCAGTCTTAAATCAAAGGCATACTTTTTTTTTCCACTGAAAGCCTCTCTATAAAATGAGACGTGAAATGATCATGAAAGGCAGCGCTGGCCCGAAAATGCACCATATTTTATAAATAGTTCAAGTCCAAGGATTCTGTGTGTGCCTTTCTAACGCTGGAGTCTGACCTAAATCCACCAAAGGCACTGCAGTCTGTGAAGCAACTTAAATATCTCTGGCATCTGAAGTAATTTAATACTCTAAGAGTTTCTTGCATGTGTGAGGAAATTGGAAAGACAAAATTGTTCTCCAATATGCTTATAATTAACATACAATTTGTGTTTTTCTCTTAGAGTGGACTGTAATTGGTGTATGTGACACAGCCCTTCTTAATCCCCAGCATGGTCACAGAATCTAAATTTGTTATCTGAACTGTGTGTTGGTGGGAAGGTAGTCACTGCGGCATCTGGTCACATCTTTCAGGTACTGCAGAGAAGGAACGGAGTCCCTGAGGTTTCTGAGGGGAGGGAGGAGCACTGCAGGATCCTGCTAGGTGTAATTTGAGGATGACACCGACGCATGTGAATCTTGAATTTATATGCAGGTAAGCACTTCTTTTCCTCACCTCACTTTTAGACTTTGCTCCATCCAGATTTAGTGCCAGATTTTCTTGTTATGTAGTTGTGAGGGCATGTAGTCTAGAAAGTCTTGGATTGCCTGATCCTTTTTCCTCTACCTTCTCCAATTTAAAGCTATAGTTCCTGGAAGAAGGCACAGGAATCTGAAGCAGAATTATGTTCACCTCTTGGCTTTCTGATGTAAGCATAATTCAGATAGTTTCCACCATTTTAATGTGTAGCTCATAATTGTTAATATTGCCAGTGATTTACTGATGAGCCTCTTAACTTTAAGCAATGCAGTGACTCAATCCCTTTCCCTGTAGCATTAAGAACTAATTTGACAGTTGCTACAGGCAAAGCTGCAAGATGATTCAGATTGTCAAATGTCCTTTGTCCACACAAATGCAAAATCCTCCAGCCAAGTTTCAAATGCAATTCCATTTTATTCTAATTTGTTGTTCATTTCTCTTCTTGACATAGCAGCTCCCTGACAAGTCCGAACATCATTACTTAAATGTTTGCTCACAAAGGACCGTTGTCAATCACTGGCACAGAACATCAAGCAGAAAGAATGTTTGATCAAACACATTTTGAAAGGTCTGCCACAACAATAGAGAAAAGCTAAATCAAACTGGGGGGAAGGGAAGGGCTAAACAAGACTTATTTGTATCAAGCAGATGAGATTATTTTAAATAGGCCTAAGACTCTGAAAATCATGTGGAATTAATTCATTTTTAGATACTTTTTAGAGTGCATATTTTTTTAAGCGTTAATGATAATGCAAGTGGTGGATGAAATACTAATACCAATGAGCACAGCAGAAATTAACCATCAGACCATTCAGACCTTCCTGGGGCCGCAAAGAACCTTGGAGTCAGCCTGAAAATTACTAAAAATAAAATGAGAAATGATTGCTATGAGGGTGAATCTTTCCTGGGTCATCTGTAGTGACAATAATATGAGCATTTTAAATTGTCTTCTTGAGACTGATTTTGATTTTATTTATTCTAAAATGCCAACAATAAGAGAACATCTGTGGTTCAGTTTTACAAACAATGTGCTTGCTTTTAACTTGTTCTAGGGTATATTGTTCTTTACATAATGGATCAAAGCCTCCATCAGTTCAAGTAGCAAACTGCACAAAGGAATTGATCAATTTTAAATTCAAAATACCAAAACAGATTTTTCATTTTGCACACCTCAATGGAAGTAATTAGATTTTCCCCCCACACCCCCCTAATCTGAGAGGAATTTAACAACAGTGTATAGCCTTGAACTTCCCCTGATCTCTGCACTGTAGCTGCATACAAATCAATGACACACTTCACTTATAAGAGTTTCTGTCTTTGTCAGCTCAAAATTCTGGTCACTGAGGGCTGTCATGCTGAAGGTGAGCTTTGCACATCTCTCTGGATTTGCTTATCATTCCTGGTACACCAGGGAGTGGGAGTGGGAGGAAAATAGCAACAGTTGTAGGATTCTCTGCCAGCCCTACTTCTCCCCAAATCTTAACAAAAACAGTCTTTCACAAACAGGAAAATGTTGCAATCCCTGAGGAATTTCTGGTATGATGTTCCTCTGAGGAGCTCTGGGTTGAAGGGTTGGGCAGCAAAAGCAGCTGCCTGTGTTTCAGTTGTACTGAACAGGGTTGCTGCTCTGGGCAATGAGCAGGAGAGCAAAAGGAAAACTGGTATATGATAATCTAACATAGCAATAACTCACATGCATAAAGAGACAATGAAATATGGATTGAATTAATTTTTCTTTAACTTTTCCATACCTCACTGTGAAATTGCCCTTTATGTTGCTTTAGTGTAATTCCCTATGTTGGGTTTTTTTGAAGTAAACCAAAAAACCCACCAACTGTATTGTGTGAAACTGCAATATTCCCACACAACTGAGATGAGATCCACTATTTGAAACAAGCCCTCTACTCATCCCTCCTTCAGGATTTCGTGGGGCTTGTTTGATTGTATTTTTGTATCCATTTGCTCTTTCATTTCCACCTGGTGATCTGTAGCACCCCATTTGCTGGTAGGAAAGTGGGCATGTTGCACAATCCCAGCCATAACAGTTAAATAATAATGACAATAACAATAATCATTATCATCGTCATCTTATTCTGAGAACGGGTCACTAGAGGACTAGAAACTTCTGCTAAAAGTGAATTCCTCCTGAGCATGATAAAAGCTGGGACCTTGAGTCCTGGATTCAGTGGCAGTGTCTAGAACATCCTGCTGTGATTGGAGCTGGAACCAGTGCTGCAACAAGGCTGTTCATGGAGTAAATTACAACATAAATATGATGTAACCTTTTTAAAGAATCTGTGGAACATTTGGGGTAGCGTTATCTAGAAACAGTTAACAGCAAAGAAATTTGCTGCTTTAGTGGCATTGGAATTAATCCATGCTGAGGTTTAGAATAGTGAAAGATAATTTTGGGATAGTATTGGGAAAGGTAATGAAGAAATAAGCTGCATTCATGCAAGAGTTGGACTCAAGCAACTGAATCCATTCCATGGAGGGGAAAAGGCACCAAACATCCTCTATGATTTCATTAGGCAAATTAGGTCTTGCTTTTTCTCAGAGTATGAAAAAAATAAAGTAACTATTCAAAGATAAAATCAAAGAAATGAATGATCTCCAGAATCAGTGGCAGATCTTTGATAAACCTGCAACACAGTTGTATCCTTACAACATCAACTAAATTTGAGAACAGCCTAATCTCATAATCTCAAAGCTGGAACACATTTTGTTAGTTTACCTACTAAAAAAATTAGGAAAAGCTTCTATGAAAATATCAATACAATTAATGGAATTATAAAGTCTGGTCAGGGATAACTTCAAATTTATACTTCTAGAAAGAAAAAAAAATACTAACTGTAGGTTTCTTGTTGCTTTTGTTGATGACTGTTGGTTAACTTCGTAATTCCTTGGAATACTGTAGATCCAATGGTACCAGCATTAACACCTTCTAAGTAAGTTGCATAACTTAGCCTGTGCTTGTACTTTATCCAGGGAGCATGTTGATTTAATAGCTTGGGTTGTTGGTAGCTTAGGTTCTGTTTTGAAGCCTCTTTTTTCCTCAGGTAGAATTGAGTCTTGGCTTCAGAGATCAGAAGCTAGAAGAACAGCAATAAGCACTATTTGGATTGAATAGAAATGAAATATATATTACTAGTGGGTAAAATTGAGCAGCATCAGCTGGAAAAGGAACAAAGGAAAATGCCAGTGTTAAGTGATATATTGGTTTGATTCATATTAGATGAGAAAATTGCTGGTAGGTTTATTTTACTGGAAGAATTAAGTAAAAATCAGTAGTTTTTTAAGAAGTTCAGATTGCTTTGGAGTTAACAGGCCATAAAACTGATTCAGTGCTACAAAAGCAGATAACCATTGTGTTATTCTCTTCTCAGTTTTCTTTTGGTGATCACATGAATCGCTACTGTGTCATAAACTAAGGTCGTAAAAGTGAGCTTGAGACAATAAAAAGAAAAGCCTTAAAGTATTTTCACAGGATTAAAAGATTGTTTGATTTATTTTTAGCTCATCTGAACTTGGTTGTGTTGACAAGGTCAATATTTAAGTCATTTTTTCATACCTTTATAATAACTGGCTGGGGAGAAATTTCTTTCACTACACCTTGAGCAGAGAATGGATTGAGATGTAAAAGTGAACCTTTTTGTAAAGCAATCATCTTTAAACAGTCATAGATAGCTTCCAGGCTGGGGAAATCCATAAAGAACAATTAATGATTCATAACTCTACCAAGTGCATATTTATTGCCGGGATATTTGTCGGCTGTATTTTTATTTAAATGGGAATCAAAGAGTTCATAAAACTCTTCATAAGCCAAAAAAAAAAAAGCCAACCCTTTAAATTGTGGTTGAAAAAGCTTTTGGACTGGAGATAAGGTTGTTGAATGGCCTTACAAACTGTGTATTCATATCCTGTAAGTCCAGAATGCCTAGAAAGCATCAAAAATATTGTATGTTCAGTCAAAAGCTTTTTGCAGTAAGTCTAGCCCTTCTTATTAGTAGCAGCTTACTGAAATGAACACATATTTGTACTGGAAATCCTGTGAAAGCTTAAATATCGAAAAATTATCCAGGTTCATTGGCAGTGCCTCAGCTGCTATTTTCTCCATTTATCATTCCAATCCCCTTTGAAATTCTTCCTTCTATAGTATGAAAACTAAAAATGGTTTCACTCGGGAGGTTGAGGGCTGCTCTGTGTGTTGCCAAGAAACAGAGTCCATCAAGAACTAAACCCCTCCAATAATTTCCAAATAAAAGATCTGGCAGAAGGGTTAATTCTGTTAAAAGACAAGACTCAGCAAATGGTCAGAATAAAATGTCACTGTTAGCATCAAGCACTAAATATACTGTTTGCAGAATAAATGGGTTTACTTAGCACACACTCCTCACCTCTTTGAAACTAAGGAGGAAAAGCAGCATTCAGTTAAAACCCAACTCTTCCCCTGTCTTCATTGCAGGCACTCTAAAAAAAAAAACAAAAAAAGAAAAACATTCCCTAAACTGACTGACTTTCATCAAGAGCTCTTTCAATGTCACAGAAATAGATTTCATTGGTTTTGACAGCCTGGCTTGATGTTAAGCTTGTATCAAAAACCTACCAACAGGAGAAAGACTGCTGAGTTGAACATAATGGTCATATTAGGTGTTTTTACTGTGCCTGTCTCTGTGGTGGATGTGATTTCCTACATTTTGACCCCAAGAAGCTTGTACAGCAGCTCATTTAAAGTTTGTATCTCTGAAAGGAAAATAGTGGCAATATGAAAAGCCAAATGATCAACTGCACTTTTATTTTGAACAGCCCTTTCACAGACTGAGAGCTCTGGGGTGGGGGGGGCAGGAGATGGGAAATCAGTGTTCTCCTTAAAACAGAAAAAATGTTTTTCTAGCATAATACACAAGAAGCAGTTCAGTGTTCCCACTCTTTGTAAATGACTGGAAGATAATAGGTGCAAAATCTAATGATGCGGGCAGCTCTTCTAGATCTCTTCCCTCTTCAAGTTTCCCATGCTTTTCTAGTCTTTTCCTATACACTTGGCATTATGTGGCCTCCTGAGAAACTGTGAATACTTCTATAGCAACTTTCACATCTTCTGAGAATCTTCCCATTTTCTGAAGCAGTTTGGATGTAGAAATACCCCTACTCATTTTATCTTTTTATGGAAATCTGTTAGTTAAGGACATTGGAATGTGTTTAGCCTTTTCAATTAACTGCATATTCTTGTTTGGTCTAATTTACAACCCTGAGAGGCTCCTCAAGTTGTTTTCTTTTGCAGCCATTTGCCTATTTCTTGCATCTTAGCAACAGGAGGCAAGCCTGTATTGGTTTGAGAAAAGACATGTGGTTTTCTTGTTGCATGCCTTCCTCTATATCCTCTATTCAGTCTCTATCTTTGTAGCCTCTATACAGAGTAGAATTCCAGTTTAAAAATCATTGTAGCCTTGTCTATATCTAAGTCTCTATATTCAATGAAATACTAATGTAATTTGATATCATTATACAGTGAAATACTAATTTAATTCAGTATCACAATGAACTAGGATTTTTATACTGGCCACTCTGGAAGTCTGATCCCGTATCGAACGAGCTGTTACACATTTCTGTATGATTTTCTTTTTCTATACAGCCATGTTGGAAAACCTTATAGAAATAGTCTAACACCTCATCTGATGCAGTAATCATTTTCCACACTCATATTTTCATCTTCATAGTCAATCAGCAACATGTAGTACAAACTTGGGAAGGAAATATGCTATCTCCTTCACATACCTGGAGCATTTCCTATATGAAGCTGAAGAAAAGCAATAGTCTGTTCTATTTCTTCTTCCAGAAAGTCTGGTCAATGGCAAATTCATAGCTGTAGTGAATAAATCTTACAGATGTACACAGCCTTTCTGTGCATGTGGTTCATTTGGTGGTGACATCCCCTTAAGGGTGTGATACTGAGAGCTATCGCCATGGTGGAGAGGTAGCACTGGGAACACAGTAACTAACAGGCAAAATCCACTTTTGCCTTCTGCTTTTCCCACCCTCATTAAACAATCTGGGTTTGGAAACAGAACAGCAGAAACAATACTATAGCTTCTATGAAACCATAGTAACATCTTAAACCTTCACAATATTCATGTCTGCTGGGTAATGTTTTTACTAGAATGTGCTCATTTTTTTGCCAAGGAAGCAGAACTAAGTTATACTTTTATCTTTGGCTATGCCTTTCTGAGAGTGTGACTCAGGCACGGAAGGGAGCTTATGTTTAATATTCCCGTTTGGTGATGATGTGTGCAAATCTGTTCCCTTAGCACCTTTTTAGGTTTCTTTTTAAACTTCTCCCCCACCAGTTCATACAGATTTTAAACTTCTCATGTGGGACGTGGTTCAATTAGTGTAAAGAAATACAGTTAATTGTTTAAAAATACTTTAAAAATGCTGTTATTTGTTACAAATAACTTGAATCATAAACAGCAAAATTAAGCTTGGTACTAATTCTCTTGTGTTCCTCCCAGTTGGCAAAAATAGAAAATGGCTAGTCAGCTTTCCCATTGTTTACATAGTTTTGAGTTTTTAATTAACATAATCTGCTTATTGCAATGTAGCTGCTAATTGCAGCCAGTTGAAGGAGAGGGGTACAAATTGCTGTGTTTATGTGGTAGAAGAAGGAGCCAAATAATTAGGGAAACTGTTTCCCATATAGAAAATGATAATATTTTCTTTCTTTACACGGAAACATAAATAAATCTGTGACCAACTGTTTAGACACCATTTAAAAAGCACTGTAGCAAGGCAAAGAACTTCAATACATTCAAATTGGTTCATTTCTCCATCAACTTGCCTGAACACATTTTTCTTTTAGTGAAAACGAAGCTTGTGTTAAAAAGAACTCCATGCTCTGTTTCTTGAGGATTGAGAGGGATGTCTGCAGAGTCTTGCAGATCTACCTGAAGACCACTCCACAGTACAGCAATGCCAACTCTGGACTTTCAATATCTGTGTTGCTGAGTTTCTGAGTCTTCATAAGGACGAATGTAAGTGTATACGAGCATTCCAGGGCTATTTTAATGTCTTAATTATTTGCAAATGATGACTGTTCAATCACTATTTTTTTTTTTGTTTCCCTCCAAACTGGAATGTTTTTGGGAAGGAAAAAGTTATCAGTGGTTCTGGCAAATATTCAAATGATTGATAGGCCTAGCTCTAACCATGCTTCATTATTACATATAACAAAAAGAAGAATGAATTTTGAGCTTTTGTGCAAACCTAAACCAGAGAACCAAACCTAATTACAGTTATGTCCTGTCCATAAAATCCACTGGGCAGATTTTACTCTTCTTCACACTTCCACTGCAGCCAGCTTTGGTAAAGATTATTAAGTATTCTAATTTCATAAATTAAAAAGGAACAGAAATGGGTGCTGTGAAGATGACTGGGTTCTCTTTAAACACAGCAAGATTTGCTGTATGCTAGAATAAGCAATAACTAGGTAGGTTTGACTGTATCATTCGAAATCTTTAATTGCAAAAGGAGAAGCAGCTATGTATTTTGTAAAATGTAATTGAAATTAAATATATTCATGAGTAAAAGTTCCAAATATTTTGTCTGTTGACCTTTACCATATACTGTAAGATTTTAGTATTGGTGCTATTGTATAACTTTAGATACAGCAGTATTGAAGTGTGTGGGCCTGATTCTGATTTCCTTGACATCTAATGTAATTCTTTTAAACTCTGGAAGAAACTCTCAATTGGCAATATTGACAGCTAATTGGAATCATGCCTTATGGCTCAAAGATTGCCCTTGTGCCCAAAAAAATACTAATTTCTGAAATTAATAAAAAGGCCAATGGCTATTGATGCATTTCAGATTACTTTATGTGTTTTTCTAGGCTTGGCACCTGAGTCATGGAAATAGTGATCAATTGACGGTGGGATTAAATGGCTCCTTGTAAGTAAGATCTTTTCTTTGAGTCTTCCAAATCATGGTTACCAATGAAATCATAGAATCATAGAACAGGGCTGGAAAGGACCTTAAGATCTCTATTCCTTTCATTTTTCTTTAAAATAGTGCCAGATATGTTTATAATGTTTCCTTAACAGGTACAATAGACAACACGTTTACTGTCCTGAGGCAGATCTAAACAATTTTAGTATACATATAGGGTCACAGTGTTATTGTTCTCTCTTTTCTCCCAGTTTCAGAAAAACAAAAAACCTGGATTTTTAATGCATTTTAAGAAGTTAGAGGAATCATGTAGATTCAGTGTTACCAGCACAGAGCTTGAAGCTGAGATCAGAATCCAAAGTTGTATGTATTGAAGAAGCTAGATCCTATATATGAGATTGGTGAATAGTATAAACTGTTCCCTATGTAGCTAAAAGATGTGTCCATGATATATTAATACGAAAGACTGTGTCCTTGAAATCCTTAAATAGTCTTTTCGAACACTGGATATATCCTTTCTTGAAATTAATTTCACAGACTCAACAATGTAATATATCAAATGTGCATGCATGAACATCTCTACAATGAGGTCAGTATGTGTTAAGGAGCAGCTGAAGTTGTCACACATGAATAAGAGAATATAATTTTAATATGTACTGTCTATTCTTCAGCTTGCACTAGGAAATTGTTGCAAATACTATCCTACCAAAAAAAAAGCAGCTTTGAGTTTAGAGTTCTGTTCCATAACCATGTATTTCAACTTATTTTCCCTATTTATTCTGGTTTTCTAAAAGTAAATTCGGACAAGTGTCACAAATAGAACATTTAATTGGGACATGGTTTTATACCCTCGTAATTTGTTCTTCAACTCAGACTCTGGGATGGAAGCAATCTCAAATGAAGCCATATAAGAAAGCCGAAATCTGGACCTTTATGTATTTTTAATATTAGCTGTTTCCTCAATGATTTTCCATCTTTTCTTCCTGCAGGTTGTTATTCCAAGCTTATTAGTCCATCACACTGAAACAAGCTCAGTGCTTCCTTTCTTTTTTACGTTCAGTTAGTAGCAGTACCAAGGCAAGACTGCAGTGCAAGGTGTAGTCTGGGTTCTCCGGCTGCGTTTTCAGAGCTGGCTCCTGCCTGGCATTGCAGCAGCAGAATGATGACATTGCACACGGGATGTAAATGAAGAAAAATAGTTGCTGCAGTCTTTGGCATTTCTATTCTGCCTTCAGAAAACTTTTCTGCTGTTGTTGGCTACATAGTGCTTACATGGTGCAGTTAATAAAGCAGCTGTCATCAGTGACAGAAGACTGGTGTTTATCGTAAGATTTAACTCAGTCTGATGCTACAGAAGAATGTCCTGATGAATTGTGTTCAGTAGTTTAGCAAAGGATAATAGATTCGGGGGAAAGGGGGGGAAGAGTAAAAAGAGATCCCAAAATGACCACTAATGCTGTTTTTCAGAAGAGGCAGTTCTCCTATGTACAGGATATGAAGAGAGCTGATAGAGTGCTTTTAGACAGACAATGAAACAACACTTCAAACATCCTAATGACCTCAGAATACTACCTTGCCCCCCTCTTTCTGGTTCTTTATGATTCCAATCTCTTTTGAGTGAAAATTCTACAATGAAATATATTATCCCTTTTTTTGAAATGAGAGAGATAGAACACTTACAAAGCAATTTAAGAGACACAACTGAACCTAATCACTCCTAACGTCAAAAGAAGTAAAGGGAAAATTCTTTTTTCTCTCCTTTTCCCTGGTAATGAAGGCAAATACTTAGTTTTGGACTCCTTTCACCATTCTCCCTCAATAAATGAGCATAGGCAGGGAATAGATCTTCACATTGTTACACTGCTCCCAGCTTAGTGCTGCCACTCCTTTATCCTCTGCTTCATTTCTCTAGTGTGTCGCCAACTTTTTTAAATGGGTTTGCAACAGTGGTCTTCAATTAGTCCAGTTTCCAGAATAGTTCTTCTATAACTATGCTGATGAAAAAGTGTGAGGAGAAAAAAGAGCTTTCAAGAACTTGTGTTGTGAATTGACTCTTGAAATACAACAGAATCCCTAGAATTCTGTGTCATTTTTTCTGTGTGCATAAATGGGTCATTCAGCTTTTTGCACAATGAATTCGTGGGACCATACTGCTGTTATGGCCACAGGGTAGTTAATAGCTTAACTATCAACTGGTTAGAGACAGGATAATTTAAGCAGGTTGAAATTGGGACCATATTGTAAATCAGTGTGGTTGAATGCCTTATTTAAGTGAAGTAATCCACAGGATTTTGCTGAAGCAGGCATGGGCTCTGTTAGTACTGCTAGCGCTAGAACCCTCTGACTGGTATCCACAAACAGAAATGGAAAACAAAGACACTGCAGAAGTACAATGATGTAATATCTTCTGCTGGACGCTGTTCCTGCAGAATGGTTTTTGTTTGCTTTGGTGAGTAAATGACTGCCACGAGCAGCACCAGATTGCAGATGGTAGGCAGATAACAAGGTGTTGTATCAATCAGTTTACATTATTTTGCTTATATCACTAACCTGTGGAAATTGGTGCAAAATGCAGTACTGACAATTTAGAGCAGATTAAGCAACACTTGTATAACAGACTATGAGACAACCTTTTAGCAGTTTGCTGGTGGGAAGGAAGCTATTTGAAGGGGATGTGCACAATGCATTGTATTTGATTAATTTAAATTGCAAAGAAATCAGCAAATGGAACATCTTTTTCCTTTTTTTCTCCTACATTCCGAATCAAGGGAACAATTGAGATGCTGTAATAAGGTTTTCTCAAAGCCCAAGGGATAAAGGAAATGGTTGCTTGATACAGTGACATTTTTGCAATTCAGATGACTTCTAATGATGAATTGGAACATCCAGAAGCACTTACTTTGTTTTATTTTCATTTTTAACATGCCTCCATAATAAACAAGCTCTGTGAATAAATATACCTGATGAAACAGTGAACTACACTGTGTGCTATTGAGAATGTTCCTCCCCCTGCAGTACAGTAGCTGGGGAATTATGATACTACCACGATGATATAGTTCCCCACCCCCCGTGGCGCATTTTTTGCAGAAAGACAAGTTAAAAGTAAGAATAAGATAAAATGTTATTATAAGGCCATTGATCTTCTGTTGCCTAAAAGGAGGGAATAGAGGCGTCACAGCTGACAAAGTGCTAAGCTATCCCAGCCTATGCAAAGCTCAGTACAAAACAGCGAAAAGCAGCCTTATCAGATCTTTTCCCAGTTTAAGGGGGGAGGGAAGAGAGGTGTCCTTTAGAACCAATAGGACTATAAAAGTTATCAGGTTCCTAAACAAAAGAGAGCTTGTATGACAGCTGCATGTGCATGCAGTATGAAAATTAAGACAAATAAAGTTGCTTTCAAACATCAAGTCTACTTGCCAAGTAATACCAAGGACTCACATTTTATTACCTAGTTATAAAGTCCTAATACAGAGGTTCTGGTATAAGAGCATTCACACTGAAGTATCCATAGAGATTCCAGTGATGATGCTGGAATGGTGGAATTCAGAGCTGACAGACAGGCTGTCGCAGGAGTTTCCTACAGACCACCAGTGCCAGCATGCCTTGATAACACTGAACTCTGCTGCTTCTCCTACTTGTCTTCTAACAGACTGGCATGTATGAGCCTAATGCTGCTGTCTTAGTGTGATTTGCAGTGCAATTTTGTTTGTATGCTAATCAATGATAATGGTAATTAATTCTTTCCTCATGCAGTTTGTGCTATTCCTTCTTTATAACCCTTTACCCTTTATTTTCCTTCCTCTTTCAGATCCCTAGAGTGTGAAGATCTTGTGACCATGTGTCTTTTACTGCAGAGGTACGGCGAGTAGGTCCATCACATACCTCAGGGTTGTTTTTCTTTCCTTAACTGCCAAATCGCATCGTAAGTCTATTTAAATCAGTGTTCTTTCTTTTTTTTTGATAGGCTGAGAAAACTGGGTCTGTTCAGCCTGGAGAAGAGAAGGCTGCATGGAGACCTCATAGCAGCCTTCCAGTATCTGAAGGGGGGCATCCCCTATAGGGATGCTGGGGAGGGACTCTTCATTAGGGACTGAAGTGACAGGACAAGGGGTAATGGATTAAAACTTACACAGGGGAAGTTTAGATTGGATATAAGGAAGAAGTTCTTTACTGTAAGGGTGGTGAGGCACTGGA
>WYDI02022597.1:0-26718 GCA_009867235.2 Psittacus erithacus | reverse complement strand
GGTGAGCATGAGGTCAAGCATGGCACCTCTCCTTGTCAGCTCCTCTGTTACTTGCAGAAGGAAGTTGTCTTCCACACAGTCGAGGAACCTCCTGGATTGCTTCTGCCGGGCCATACCGTCCCTCCAACAGATATCAGGGTGGTTGAAGTCCCCCATGAGAACAAGGGCCTGCGAGCGTGAGGCTGTTCCTGTCTGTCTATAGAGTGCTTCATCCACAGAGTCCTCTTGATCAGGCAGTCTGTAACAGATCCCCACCATAATGTCTCCCATCGGTGTTCTCCCTTTAACCCTTACCCACAAGCTTTCTATTGACTGCTCACCTGTCCCCAGACAGAGTTCCGTACTCTCCAGCCTATCCCTAACATAAATGGCAACTCTCCCTCCCCATCTTCTGGGCCTGTCTTTCCTAAAGAGCCTATAACCTTCCAACACTCCAGTCATAGGAGCCATCCCACCATGTTTCTGTGATGCCTATTACATCATTCCCCCTTAGATGTGCACACATTTCTAATTCCTCTTGTTTGTTCCCCATGCTACGGGCGTTTGTATAGTGGCGGCTGACCCGAGCTCCAAATGAAGCTGGCTCCTTGGCTAGAGCGGCTGGAGTTTCTCTACATTGCTCCAAGCATTTATTATAGGTGCTGGCAACTGACTGGGTGTGTTGGGATGGAATGATGCCCCCCTACCCCAGCACATCTAGTTTAAGGCATCCTTGATGAGTCTGGCAAGCCTCCTACCAAAACTGCTCTTCCCTTTCTTTATCAGACCAGTTCCACCAGCCCTGGACCTGGCCTACTAAATTGAGTCCCGTGTTCAAGATACCCATATCCCTGGCTATGGCACCACCCTTCTAACCATTTATTAACCTGGCCAATCCTCCTAGCCTTTCTAAGGTCCTCCCATGAACCCTGGAGAACTGATGAAAAGACAGTCTGAGCTCCAGAGCCCCAAACCACCTCTCCCAGGGCTCTGTAGTCCTATAGACAACTACTGCTGTCTGTATCACTAGCACCTACATGGATCACCAGAAGTGGGTAATAGTCAGTGGGACTTACTAGAGCAGGCAGCCTCTCTGCAACATCCCTGATCCAAGCCCCTGGTGGGCAGCATGCCTCCCTTGAGACTGGGTCAGGCCGACAGATGGGTGCCTCTGTGCCTTTCAAAGTACTACTACGGCGCACTGCTTTTCCCTGGCAGCACCAGTAGAGATCTTCTTTAGCAGTGCATCAGCCGGTTGTTTCTGGTGCAAGTGTGCTTCCTTATCAACCTCCTGCAGGACAGCAAAGCGGTTCTGGGTAGGGGCATCAGATTTAGGAGGAAGCCCCTTGCTTTTCATTGTCCTCTTCCTCCTTCTTGGTTGTTTTTTTTTGTTGCTGTCTCCCAGCTTCCTGGGTTAGCGGCCTCCTTCTTCCCTCCATGAGCTACAGTGGATGCTTGAGGCCCCTGCACAGTTTGGGCCTGGAGCAAGCAGCGCTTCGTCCTCTCAGCTTCCCTGACACCTTTCAGCCTATTGACAGCGTCCCGCAGCTCAGCCCCTGCTGCAGGAGGACCTCCACCAGGCAGCACCGAGTGCAGCCCTGCCCATTGTGCACCCTCCCCTCACAAGACCAGTGCAGGCACTCTCTACACTCCGAGCTCTGCACTGCAGCCTCCCCTCTAATCGGCTCTGCCTGGGTGCCTGCACTGGCCACTGCTTGGGCAGCCAGCGCAGAGCTCCCAGGGCGGGACCTGGTCACACGGCGAGTGCTCACCCCCCCCCAGCCTCCTCGCGCGAACTGCCTCACAAACTGCCTCGAACCCGCCCTGTTCGCCGCGCTCATGGTCGCTAACCAGTCAGGGCTGGTGCCGCTCCTCCTGGCTCCGCCCCTGTGAGTGAGCTGCTCGCGTCAGCTGAGCTGCCGGCTCCTGGGCAAGGCCTGCCGAGGGCTTGAGGCTCCCTCGGTGGCTCTCGGCGCTCTGAGCTGAGGCTCCTGGACGCTGAGCTTCCCCCCGCTCAGGTGTTGAAGGCGTCATCTCTCGAGCTGCTCACCTCAGCAATATACAATATGGATCCTTCTCACAACTGGTCTTACACACTCAGTCTATTCAGTAGTGGGCCCCTGGATCCCTAGGTCTCCCAGTGGCTGGGCATACAATCCTGCAAGGCTCACAGCCCCACTCCAATTACTGGTGCTCAGATACAGACACACACACAATCTGTGGGTTTCTCCAGTAATTTGCCTTAGCCAGTCTGTCCAGTAACTAACACTTGGATCCTCGGGCTCCTGGTTACCTCAGCCGCAGAGACAAACGTATAAAAGACATCTTAGCTGGTACAAACTTAAGACATTGCTAGTAATTGACTCCCAGGCCCAATGGTCTTTCCAGCATCTGGCTGGCCTGACTTAACGGCTGCTCCAGTATGTGGCTTCCAACTCTTATGCTACTTATCAACTAGTGCAGTTGAATGTTCGCTAGCAATTACACATTGACCTATCTACCCAGCCAGGTCTGTTGCTTTGATCTCTCCAGTTGCTGCTATCCCAGACATACCCAGACCGTGGGGTGATGGCTCTCTTGGGACAGCATCCAAGGGAGCCAGGTGAGGGAGCTTCATTTTCCTGACTAGAATATTGGGGTTCTTCCACCTGCCAGTGTTTTTCTGTGCTCATCTATGTTTGTTGAGGCAAACCTTTAATCACATAACTTTATGTTAGATAAAACTTAAATGACAGGATCAAGCTACTAGGTTAGTGTATTTAAGAATGCTACCCGAACCTTCACCTGCATTGCATTGCTTCCTTTTGATATTCACTGTCTCTCTCATTTCTGCAAATCTAAGAACTTAAGAGAATTCTATCACAAATGCAGCCCATTTGAACTATCTTCTAGCATTTTAAAATAGCGAAGACAAGCTCAGGTAGGTAGACCATAGCTACAGGGCCAGATGGGACTTACTTATATATGCAGAAAAGTCAGCCCATGAACTAGTGGCAGGTGTGCTCCAGGGATTGAATGTGGGGTGCTCAAAAGCCCACACATGGCTTTTTTAGTGTATATAAGTAGGCTGTGCAGAATTTGTCTCATGTGTTTATCTTTTCCTCCAGCTTCTCAGAGTAGTATGAACAGGTTGATGCTCTAGAGTGTTGATGGCTGCCTTAGGGCACGGAAGGACCTCAAATACCACCACATTGTCTGCCTTCTCTTCCCTTGCTTAACTTACATATTTTTCTGTTATTTAAGATCAGAGACCTCTTTTTTTTAATTTCATTTGTTTTTAAGCTTGGGTTACCTCTTCTGCTTTCAAGAGATTCCTATGTTGTACCGCGCAAAATTCTGGTGCGTAATTACACGTACCTTTTTCCCTTTGGCTTCCTTCCCTCCCAAACCTCTCTTTACCCCCTTTCCCTTCCCCTTTGTCTCCCCCTTGCCTTCCCTTTTTTATCTTTCCAGAGCTCTAGCTTTGCCTATGGAGACGACAATGATACTGCAGCAGTGCAGAGCTGCCGGCAAGGAAAGGAAATGAAAGTGTCACCAAAAGACACTGGACAGCACGAGAGCCATTCCTTAAAGAAGAGCCCAAAGGAAGGCAAAAAGGTGGATGGAGCAGTGGTGTCAACAGTGGAGGAAGAAGAGGAGGCTGCTAAGGACAGGATGCAGCAGAACAGACCTCAATCACAGCAACCAAGCACAGGTCCAGCTTCCAGGGCTGCTCATGGCAGCAGCACCTCCATTCCTTTCATTGACTGCAGTGATGTAGATAGCGAGTATGATCTGCTCAGAGGACAAATAACCCGGTCATATTCCCAAACAAATGACAATTATGAGGGTGATTTGACCAGTGGTGCCTATATTCACTACAGAGATGAAAATTGCAATAGAACTAGATACAGGGATTCCTCAGCTTCTCTAAAGTCTTCCCAGTATCTCTCTGAAGAGTACCTTGATGATGATAACCCAGCTGATATCTCCTTCTACACTGGGGGAAGCCCCAGGATGCCAAGGCACAGCTCACTGGTTGATGAAATGTTTAGAGGGCCAGGGAGCCGTAGTCCACTGGCCACTCCATTGCCTCCCAGCAGCAAAGGGTCAAGCCCTAACATGAGCCTGAATAGAACTGGCTCTCAGGGTTATGTCTCAGAAAATGGGCATGACTGCAGGGTAAGGACTTGGGAGGGGGATAACCATGACAGCAGCTGCCATGGGTATTGCAGATATTCCCCAGGTTCTCAACAGTCTCGTGCACAGAAAAAAGCAGATCTCTGCAATAAATCGGTTACAGATCCATTTATCCTAAGTCAGATATCCTCAACTCCTGGGCAAGAGTATAGACCAGAAAGATATTATAAAGGAGGTGGTGTGGCTAAGGTGTCTTCTCCAGAAGGCAAAATGATGGCCAATGGTATGCCAGCTGGGGCACAATCAAAGCATAGCCCAGTCATACAGTCACTGCATGCCAGTGGCGTGGTGGATCACATGGCTGCAGTCCAGATGATGGAGGGCTCCACCAGCAGTGGGACAGAATCAAGTGATTCTGATTCAGAAATCATTAACCCCTTCACTCACCCCCTGGTGTTTGGAAATCCCATTGTGCTGAGTTCCTCTCCCATGCCTAGAAATAAGTACTCATTTGGAAGCCTTCAGCTTGAGGAGGAGGTAGAGGAAGATGTGTCTGTTCGTCTCAGTGATGAAGATGGTGTGCAGGTGTTCAGCTGCTAGGGACCAGTGGGTACTGTGTTTGCTCAGAGTGGTTACATCTTCTGGAGTCATGAAGAGTGGCTGGTAATAATTTCAGTGTGGGCTATTTCAAAGGCTATCATTGTACTGACCAGCCAGAGGGAAGGGATGCTGGAAATACAATAATAAGTCTCAGTGAAGCTTAACAGTAACACATCTCCTCTGAAAGACAGGAGGATTGGATAATTATTACAGATTTAGGTACCTTTGTAAGACTTTATACACTCACCAATTCTTTGTATGTAGTCATATTTTAAGTATATATTGTAGCTACTTTGACACTTGTCTAGTTATTTTGACAAAACAAGCAAAAATGAAATTAAGTAGGTATGTTGTGCTCTTTTGTATTTCGATTACTTTTTTTTTTCCTCTCCTGTATAAGGAGAACAACTAATGAGTGCCTCAACAGAGTTAGAGTTAAAAACTTGCAGCCAAATGCAGGCAGCTTGATATTCAGGACCAAGTCTTGTTGAAATCCTGAAATACACTGGAAAATCTTTTCACATAAAGAATGTGTTTGGTCTACCCATCTTCATAACCCATTTTAGAATCTTAACTGATGAACAGAGGGTACAAATCAGGCATGTATACAGGAACAATGACAGAACAATGACAAGCTTTTTCTTCAGTGGGTTCAACAGGCTGATTTGGTGATGGAGATTTTGAAACTCTAAACTCTTCCTTGGGCAAGAAAGAGAACAAGATGAAAAAGGTAATTCAAGTGAACAAAACATTTAGATTGAAATAGCTCTAACAAAGAGTGGTATGAGTATTACTTGCAAGACAATCCTTTATATCCTTTATCAGTGTGATATAAAGATTAATTGCAAGGGATTTTTCCCCTCCCTTATTCTTTCAGTGAAATTATTATGGAGACATCAAAGTTTTGTGGTGGGTGATTTTTGGTGGGGGTTTGGAGATGGTGGCTGTTTAATTTTATTTTTTCTTTGATCATGAAAATTCCTTCTCTGTACAGGATCCAATTAGTCTGTCATAGGCAATTTTTTTTTTACAGTGCCACCTCATAGGTTTTTCATCCCCTGACACAGAGAAATATGGCACTAACTGTGGTCCAGGCTTTACTGTACATAGCGTAGTGAGATTTTGGCCCATGTGCAGAAAGAGAGAATAATTCTTTGTAAACTTCAAATTCGCATGCTCAAAGTATTGAGAATTAAGGCTGTATCCTAATAAAATCTGATTATAGTTTCTTGAGTTAAGGAAACCCAGATAAAAGGTCTCCTGTATAGAAAGTGTCCTGCAGTTATTAGAGCTGAGAGACAAGATGTTCTCTGTAACACTGGCCTTAATTTCAACTTTCATATATTTTTCTTGTGGGGGAGTGGAACTAAATCTGTGAATTTTAAGTGATGAACAACAGCATTGACTGAATCTGCATCATGCAGGGCATGCATGCAGCTGGTCCACCCACATAAGTACTGACGAATAAGTTACAGGAATTCGTAATCTATGCCATATAAAATTTTGAAAATTGTTTTTACAAAAATAATAAAATAAGAATTCTTTTTCATTTTTCTACTGCCTTGGTCTATGCACACTTTTAAGAGTTTAATCTGAGTGATTCAGATATCTAAGAAGATACCTACAATAGTTGGGCGTGTCTTGTTGTATACCTTACTTTTTTGCAGTAAAATATATCTTTGTGTAAATGTAAGTTCTAACCTGCTCATCTCCTGTAGTGTGTTAGGTTTTTTTAAGATTAGATACCTCGTTTTTGAACAGGAAAATGTAAAGCATCTCTTTAGACAGTGATACTTTGATGACAGGGAATTCTCTCGTTTGTTCCTGTAGTTTAAAGCATGAATCAAGAAACAGCGAGATTGATAATTAGGGGTAAGCTTACTTGTATATTATTCTAAAAGAAGATGGTTTGTGTTTTGGATTTAGAATAGCTGTAAAATAATTGCCTTGAACTTCTCAGTATTTACGATGAAATATAAGTAGTTGAAGCCTGCATTGGCAGATAGCATGAGGTTGAGGAGTGGGTGCATGAGTCTTCTTTTGATTTGTTGGTTTGTTTTTTTTTCTTTGCTGCCTGTGTAGCAAAAGTACCAGTAGTTATATAGTAAGGTACTAACAGTCTAGACAGATGGCTTAATTGCTTTGTTAGCCAGTAAAATTACAGTTCAGATAATGGATTTTCAGCAAAAAGGATTTGCAGTCATTTCTGCTACTTAGGAAAAGTGAATAATTTTCATATTGTTTGGATTTAAGTGAATATGAAAGTGTTGTTTACTATTTTGCGTCCTTTCAGATACTGTTTCCAGGCCTGATTTTTTGTCTTATATGCCTACAAGGATAATGGTTTTATAATTTTATAAGAACAGACTTGCTGGTAGCTGGAGTTAGCCTAGTTTCTAATGAAGTACCTCAACAGCTTTTATTATTTTCCCTTTTGAATACTATCCTCAAAAATGAAATATGAGGGTTTTTCTCTGGCTGTTTTCTGTCATCTGGCATTTTTTCAACTTTTAACTGTTTAAGTGGTTTTTGTTTCAACACATGTGAAATTCTTCCAGTTTGAAGAAATCAGTTTTGTAAATTACATAGGAAATAATTTCATTGAGGATGAATCATTTCTGCAGCATTCTTATGCCACTGAAGTTCTGTTTAATATCAGTTGACAAGCATTTAATTAAAAACAATCTGTGGGCCAAATTCCTCCACCAGACATGTGGTTCATATCTGAGCGCTTGCCAAGAATTGTAAGTGAGAGAGCAGTTTCAAACTGATGTTTTCACATAGGATCAGGTCCCTTAGAGCCCATCTGGTAGTTTGTTTCTGTGGGACAAATACAGAAAGACCTTGCAGGAAAGAACAGAAACCTTTGGAGGAGGACTACGGATGAGATGGTTCACAATGGACTACAGGTGAGATGGAAAGAGGAGCCAGTCAATTCAGCTGAGTCATTGCAAGCATTGATTAATCTACATACACGGGTCAACAGCAGTGGTCTAAGCATACCCGTGTCTCAAGTGTTACAGAGCTAGTTAGAGACTAAGTAAAAGATTTGATTCTCCCACCGATTCCAGTAGATTTTGGAGTGTGGCTGATAGTACTTCTAATTCACTGTTCTAAATCTTTTATTCTCAATAATTAACTTTTAAATCCCATACTCATCAATGCCCAGATACCCTTAGGCAGTTGCTACAAATGAGGGAGCTGAATCCCACCAAGATCAAGCAGCTACATCTGCTGTGGATGAGTAGTCCAGAGCTGCCCATCTCCTGTCTTTCCAGGGGATATGGAGGAAGCCTCTTGCTGGGCTGCCCAGATGGCTTATCATTGTGCTGAACCAACTCTGTCCATGTAGTTGGATGAATGTGGAAACCAGTTGCAAAAGCAGTTTATGGGTTTGTCCCAAGATAATATGTAGATGTAGTTAGTCTATGGATAAAAGGCACTCTGATTCTTTCTTTGCTATTCCAACTACCTGATGATGTTCAGTCATGTTCTGCAATGACAGTAGAACAGTTGTATCAAACAATTCTAAGTTTCTTCTAACCCAGCAGCAGCTCAAGTTTGCTATGTCCTGTTGGGATCTTCTTGTGAAGGGGTTTTGTTTTTCAAATCAGCCTTTCCTAGAGTCTAGTTTTCCTCAGTGACCTGAGATGTAAAATTTGGAAATAAATTTGGCTAGGTGAAGGAAATATGGATAGTGGCAAGTTGATGTAGGCGCTAGGAAGTACATAGGATATTGCAGGTATGGAGATTTGAGTAATTGATATCCGAATGGCCTAGACTACATTGTTTTCAATTTAAGATCATATCCTTTAGCAAGCATAATCCTTGTGCATGATGGAGAGGGGTGTTCTCTGAAGGTGATTTGTACCTAGTGCTACAAATGCCTAGTGCCTAGTTGTTTCAAATCACCCATAGCTCATAGGCCTTCGTAACACATACCATCCCATTAACCACTGCAGTGCACACTATATACAAATTATATTGAAGAAAAACTGGAAGAGACATTTCTGTAGCTGAAAAATGTGAACATGTAACTGAAGGTTTTTAGGTTTGCTGTATTTGAGTATGCATTATGTGAGCTAAAGGAAACTGAGATCAGTTCTAGAGTAGATAGGTGAGCACAGAATCATAGGATGGTCGGAAAGGACCGTAAGATCATCTAATTCCAACCCCAGTGCCATGGGCAGGGATGCCTCACACTAGACCATGTTGCCCAAGCATAATCAAAGAGTTACATGATAATAATTTGAAAAATTGAATCAGTCTAACAGTTTGCCTCAAGATTAAAGGGCATGCAAAATAAGAAAGAATTTTCTTGACAGGAGCATTAGCAATGCTGAACCTAATCATTAGAACTTAGCAAACAGTGAAAAAAACAGTGGTTTGCAAATTAGTTCGGTTAGTGGGAAGAGTATTATTAGACCAGAGTTATTTAGGACCTGTATTTTCTCCCTTGAATATTTGTAGGGCTGGTTTCTGTTTGCACAGATGTTTCTGGAGTAGCTTTTATTAGTTGAAGCAGCTGTTTTCATTCTGAAGCGGTAACATTCACACCAGAAGTTCCTGTCTGGCCTCTTATGCAGGTACAGGTTGCATGTACAGATGTGCATGCAATTATTTGGTGGTGACCAGAGAAAGTCAAATGGAAAATGGGTTAGGCAGATCTAAGACCTGTTTATAGCTTCTCCTTTTCTTCACTAAAGCAGTAGAAATGTTTTAAATTCTGTTGTCTTCTTTCCCACAATAAATGCACACACATTACCTCCATAATTGAAGTTTCTTCTGGAGGGCTCCAGGGTTGGGAAGACAAAGGAAAAGAGAACAGGAAATATCTTAAGCACACTGAAAATGTCTAGCCTTATTTATTTACAGTTCCCTTTGGCATAGCATGCTTTCCACTCTTTTCCTGAGCATTTAAAGCCCCAGTAGTTCCTTAAAGTACTCAGAAAGCAAGAATTGTGTTGGTCAGTTGAGCTGTGGTAGTAGACCTGATTTTGAATATTGATAACAATGATTCACATCTCTTCAGTATGATTTATGTGCAGTTAGCATGAATTGTGACTATTTCTGGAACAGTTCTTCAGCAGAAGAAAGGATGTTTGATCTGTAAATTCTGTCAAATACCATGTTTGTTTAGAGAGACTTATTTGTCATAATGAGGTATTAGACTGCTGTCAGAGGTGACTTTAGAATGAAATTTTAATTGCTGCAATTTAACTTCTAACAGTCCAACTTTTTTTCCTGACTTCCACATGTGTGTGAGGGAGTTAGCTATTACTTACTTCTGTAGACAAGGATGTGGACTACTGGAGATCCACCTCACTCATCAGTGGGGTTTGTATCAGCTGGGAAGGGCTGTGAGTGTGAAGGAATAAGTTTCTCTGTTCAAGCATGTATAAAGTGAAGGAAGCCAAAGTCCCTTTTAGTCTTCCAATAATGCTTCTCTCTCTGAACGGTGTAGTTTCTTAAGGCATTTTCTGTACATTTTAGCACACCTCTTTCCTCTTCATTTAGAAGATCAATCCTCTTCTCCATACCAAATAAGAGAGACCCTAAATATAGAAAGGAAAGCGAATCTTCTGGAACAGTTTTTTATATGTACAGCCTTTTTCTGTTACCTGCTGTGAGACACAAGTGGTAGGAGAAGTCCGTTTGTCAGAAACTCAGTTGTTTGTTGGTGTCTCCTACTAGATGATGAAGGTTTTGGGATTTCGTGTCTGATGCACAGTGTTAACATCAGGAGGCCCCAAAGATTAGAGTGTCATGTAACCTTTCTCAAATGTGGGTAGCAGCAGACTGGTTTCAGTCAAGCTGCTTTAGGAGAAAACTTTGGCCATGCTGTCAGTTTCTAGAAAGGAAGAAAGTTTAAATCGTAGGAAATCAGCATTTACAAAATCTTTCTGCCTCTATTTCAGTAACTTCTTTAGTTGCTGAAATAAGCCTAGACAAGGGCACATATCTTACTTACTTATATTTATAAGGAAAATAATTCTTGTGCGATATGTGAATCCTGAGCAAAGGCATCTTCTGCATTCCTCCCTGTAGTAGGCTGTGCGGTGCCATTGACATTTTAAAATGCAGAATTTCTACTTAAAACTCAAAGGCATTATATGAATAAGAAGTCTAGTTTGGGTGACATGTAGCAGTTCTTTATAGAGTATTTTGTCTTCTGTTCTAATTCTGTGGTCTATAAAGGGCATGTAGAATAAGCTTGTTTTATCTTGTTTGTCATTAAAAGCAGTGAGCACTTTGTTTTAAATGTTAAGAGATCTGGAAAGCCTGTATGCCTGACTGAGCTGTGTATTCACAGGCATGTTTTTCACAATAAGAGATGGTGTTATTACAGTAAGGGAGTGGGGTAAAGACCTTAGAATCATAAATCTACGTGACATAATGGTAAATACTTAGTTTGCTCTAGAATCATTACAGTTTTGAGGTATAATTTTAATTGATGGGGTTTTGGTAAAGTTTTGGCTCCTGAGAGCCATAAAAACCCAGAGTTCCTACTGATAAAAATAAACTCTAAAGATAGTAATGATACATCTGTCATGGACTGAGTATGGAAGGTTGAAAGAAAATTAATGCTTTCTTATTCAAGATTTTCAGGCTTGTAAAATTAGATTAGATGCTTGCTTTAAAATGCTGCAGTTCCTGTTTTGAGAAGAAAACAGGTTTTTGACTTTGATGGTTTACAGCAAGATCAGAGGTAGGTCTTTCTGTTCAGTTCAGTGAATGTTAGAGCTCATGACTACTGCTTTTCCATAAAGCACTTAAAAATCTTTGATTAGCTGAATCCTTATTTTCCCTTTTCCTGCTAGGAAATTCACCTGGGCCCACTAACAAAGTTCATAAGCTTGGCAGTGTTTCACTTTTCCAGCCCTTTCCTGATTTCTGTGTGTGCACATGCATAGATTTTTTTTTAAATAAATCTCAATAGTTGAAATTAATTTTTAAAATTGAAAATGCTGGGGACTTCATTCTCATTTTTGTCATTTGTTTAATACCGTTTGAAGAGAAACATTTTTTGTTTCATTGTATGCACTGTTTTGTCAGCATGTACCTCTCTGGGAGAAAAAGCCTTTTCAATGTTCTGTCTATCCTCAAAGCATGGTGTATCTTCTGTTCCTTGCATTGTTTGGAGCACTGTCTCAATGTCCTTTTACTGCAGAAATACCTATTTGTATTGGGAGTACTTAATTCCTCTTATTACAGTAATCCTGTCTTATAGAGCACTCCTCACTTCAGAACTGGAGAAAACCCCCACCAAGTTGTGAGTCTCAAATTGAGAAAAACCACCATATTAAAGAAGAATGGAGGGAGGGGGAAAGAAGGTCTGTTTTCCTGGGCATTTGAGCTCCATTGAGCACAGCTGGATTGCCCTTCATTTCCTAATGAAGGCTGCTCCCAGTGATGATCAAGTCTGTCTGCTCTAGCTCGTGTAAGCAGGATCACTGCAGTCTTGGGGAGATGTCTTGTTGAAATGGACAGTATCTGTGGAATAAGCTTACATGGAGACTGAACATTTTCAGTTCTTTTGTAGCACTGTGTCAAGTTGGTTTAAAGGCAAACAAACAAAAGCAAACCAGCCCTAACTCTGGGTACATCAGGGAATCCTTCTGTAGGTTGCTCTATTTCTGTCTGGAAGGATCAAGGCTAGACAAAGGACTGATGCCCAGTGACCTTGTATTCTTCCCAGCCTGTATTGTTCACAAGATGCAAGTATACCCTGATGTAGGCCAACAGCAGTTACTGTCTGATTTCACACTCACCACTGTCTAAAACTGCAGTATACCAATAAAGCATGGACCTTTACCAACTGGAGAGGTTGCTGGCTACTAAACCAACACCAAGCTTGATGACACTATAAGCATGTCAAGCCATTTAACTGTGTATGCATGGAATTAATTTTTTTAATTATTATTTTTAGTTTTACCTGTACTGAAAGCTTTTACTCATTCTAACTGGTATTTTGCTGTAAAACTGTCACTGGTTTAATTGTTCTGTCCATTTGCTGGCTGATGCTTTGTCCTAAATATGAGAGAATTGGTTCATTAAGAGGGTGCACCATTCTCCCAGATCCCTGTCACTCACTGCCACTCCTGCCATAGGCATGCATTTTGAAGCTGTGAAGTCAAATACAGACCTTTTTTCCTGTCATGTTCCTCTTCAAGCCAGGCAGAGTTATTGGTTATGTGTGACATGAAACGCTCTTCCTGAGTCGTTTTTAATTCCTGTTCTTCCTCAGATTCTTTGGTACTGCGTACAGGGGTATTTGTACATTAATTTATGGCTGATGTGTAATTACTTTTTAAGATCTTTAATTCTAACAATCTGTATCCAGCACTCCAGCTTGTTCTGTATAATGCGGAAGAGTGCAGCTTCATGAACTGGTCCCACTCAAACTTTCATAGCAGTCAGTGAATTTTGTTCTTGTATTGTGGGAGAGCAATGCAGAATCTCCATCCAATAACTCTGTTGGTTCAGCAGCACAGCTGTGCCTGGTTCACAGCTGGGGAGAGAAGGGATGAACAACCTTATTAAGCTCTTCTCCAGTCTAAGGTACTTCAGTCATTGGTGAAGTGCATATGAAAATTCCTGCCACTTCATCTGGTGCTATTTGTCCCCCATGTCATTTTGTACTCTGCATCTTTTTCTGACCAAAACTTTTTGACTAGAAATTAGAGCCATGCAACCACTGTGACTATGGAAAATTAAGCTAGGCCTGTGTGGTTGCAGCAGCAGCAGCTCTGTCAGATATTTTCTTATTAAAGAGCCTTCATAAGTGGTATGCTCAGTAATGCAAATGACAAAGGGGCAACAACTTGGGTTTCATCTTTCAGACTGGAGTTTAGAAAACACTGATCTGCCGTTAAAGCAGAGTAACAGGGATCTGGATGTCACAAGCTTCTCCTGACTGCAGAGCAGGCTGTGGAGCAGGCTTAAGAGAGAACAAGCCCTGCAGCATTCTGGGTATCAAGAAAGGTGCTTTTCTGGCTCTTAACACATTTTAATTTCTAATAATAAACCTATAAACCTTGAGAGCAATATAAACCTTAACAGTTGAGTTAGTGAGCGCTGTAGATGTTTTCCAGCAGAATCTCAGTTACCTTCAGCAATGGTTGATGCTTCCTCTCAGTTCCCATAATTGAGTCATTTTTACTTCTTGGAACTCCTTAGAGGAGGAACATACGCAGGAGCATCTTAACGCTGCTGTGCTCTTCCACAGTGTGTAGGGAATAGGAACTTTTGAAGCAGATGCAGAACACTAAGTGTCCAGAATTTGTTACTCAGCAGTTTCAGGAGACATAGAGGAGGAGTATCTTCAGGATACACCGAGTCCCATTTGTCTTCCTGACAAAGAGGGGAGCCCACCCGTGTTAGGTCAAAGTCTTCAGCCAGGGATTTCAGATCATCTTATGCTGTCAGTGTAATCAACAAAGAGGCAGCAGGCAGTTCAGCTCACCTATGATTTGAATTGACTTTCTTCATCAACTGAAAAGTACTGATTTGAACTCTTTTTCCCTGCTATTAGCTGTGTTTTAAAGCAGTATAGCTCAGCCAGCCCAAGGCTCCATAGGCACCAACCTCAGCATGGGTTCCTATGGGTTAACATCTGTGCGTGGCACGAGCCTAGAGTAAAGCACATAGTGCTAGGGGGATGGATCACAGTTGGCCAGCCAGGCACAGAGTTTAGCCTGTCCCTCTCTGGCTGGGCACTCCACTTCAGCGCTCCACCAAATTGTGGCAAGTAACTGTGATGTGTGTTTTGACAGAAGCATAGCTATTAAGTATTTGATTTTAGCCGCTGGATTCATTTTACTTAGCACATGGAACACGTATGTCAGTGGAGAGGGATGAGGCACATGTAAAGGTAGAACGATAAGCCATAGTTTCATGGCCATGTAAAATGCCATTGTTGTTCCCTTTTTTTTTTTTTTTTTTTCAAGTTAGCTTTCAATCAAGGTTTACTTTTTCTGTCACCTTCCCTACTGCAGCACCTTCCCCAGTGCCTGGAGTGTAACCTAGCTCAGTGGAACTAAGGACTGCTCCAGGTACTTTGGCATTGATGGGCTAATCTGCTATACCATGGTAAAGTGTATTCTCATTATTTGCCAGTCATCAACCACTGTTTGTTTCTCTCCCTAATCCCAAGCTCATACAAGAATTAAAGCATGTGCTTAGTGCCGACCCACTCCACCAAGGATGTAATTTTAGCATGTGCTTAAGCAATCCTTTGGTAAACATCCTTTTGTACTTGTCTCTTGGTTTGTGTGTGTATAGCTGGCTCCATAATATTTGAAAGATGGCCCAAGTCTGAAACTAAATAAAATCACTTCACGTAAAAGCAATGACAATTCCATATTACTAGCTGTAAGCCTTTTAGGCTTCTGATGTGTTGTGCAGCACCACTTGGTATCTGGCAACTGACATTGCTAATAATTGCCTGTCAGTCAATGAACCCTTCAGGGTGAAATGTGAGACATTTCAGTACCTTTTAAATAAGATTGGTCTTCTCCCTTCTGCTTCTGCTTATGTTCTGCAGTATGTAGTTGACGAGTAGAGCATATATGAATATACTCTTATGTGGCAGGAGGTCAGATGAAAATCTGAGAAAAGACCATTTGATTAATGCAGGTTATTTGTTCCTCACCTCCATGAAAAAGAGAATGTCACTTTGCAGCATTGCTGTGACCCATCAGCATAACACTTGTCCTGATTGATTTGTGATGGGGGAGAGAAGACTTTCCATTTTCATTTCTGCCTGACATACTTTCTCAGAGCAGAACAAGGTTTTTTCCCACCTTTACCAGAACAACATCCAATGTGTTAATCTTTTTGGCTGTGTTGGTTGTAATTTGGCCCTAGAATGTACTAATGTAACAGCATTTTGAGGCCACTTTGTTATACCTAACTTTAATTTTCACTTGTTCAGCATATTGGCAGATGGGGTCTAACTGAGCTCTTGCTTGCAGGTGGTGGTGGTTGGCTTTGGGCACTGCTCATGTCCATATTGATACCAGAAAGGAGGATGTAGCATTTCAATTTGCTGCAAAATAACTTGAGAATGTCAGTGATGTATTGATGTGCAAGTCTTTAATCAGCGGGGTGTATATTCAGTGCTGTGAGCCACCAGGCACACTTTTTGTGATACTTTCCATAATACTTTTCCCAAGACATGTCTTCCAAGACTAGACTAGGAAATCTTTTTAACCCGTTATCCATTTGATATTTTGTAGTTTGAAATACTTGAGTTGTACTGATAAAAATTCCAGTACATCAGAAGTTAGATCTAGGATTATAAATAGGTAGATATATCAATATATCTATATCTGTCTATCACAGATAGGTGCTACTTAACTTCTAGACTATAATGCCTGTGAACTTCTCACAGAGGTGCAAATCATTTATTCACTGTCATATGACAGACATAGTGCCAGAATTTCTTTGTTTCCACGCTTGAGGTGATACTACTTTTCATATGTCTTTTGTAATGTAGTTAAGTACTTAAAACTTTACAACCTTGCTATTAATCTGTTTCACTGTTTCTCAATAATGAATTCCATTTCTTTTGAAAACGCTGTATACAGTTGTGTGCTAGTGTCAATAAAATTGACATTTGTGTAACAAGCTGTGGCATTTTCTCAGATTTCACTGAACATTGATTTAGTGTGAAACTGTTGGGAAATCCTTTCTTGCTAGCTGTAACAATACAGACCTTTATTTCAGACAAGTACTGCTTTGACTTTGATTTATAATAGGCTACATAACTGTCATGATTACATAAACTGATAACTGTATTGTTTTTTTCCTTCTCTTTTTCAAAGGAATGATATCTAAACATGAACTGGTTTGGAATTTGAAAGCATTCATGTTGTAGGAATAAATCTTGAGTTCTTCCATAAAATAAATAGGTTCTGCTACTGGCCTAATTATATTTATTGGTGCCTCTGTATACTAGAGTACCTCAGCTGTGTTGTAGCAGCAGGAACACTTACTTATCATAATCTAGGGAGGGCATAAACACATGATAGTAAAATGTGTGTGACCATAATTATATCTGGCAATGTATGTGGTTTACATTTAATCTTAGACAGCCTATTAGCTGAGGTAATCAAGAGCCTGTCACATTTTTTTGGGGTTGGATTTTGATGTGTGATGCCAAAACGCTACAGACTGTAAATGTTCTTCCACATGACAGGTCCATCTTCTAAAACAGGTTTAGATTTTCAGAGGTTTGGGGGAGGGGATAACTGGGAAAGCATTGGGCATTTTTGGCAAACTCTTTCCTTTGTGCAGTCAGTAGTCTGGCTGCCTCCCAGAAAACAAAATGCTAATTTCAGTTATATTTTATGTAGTGTATATGAATCCATGGAAGTGTAATTAATTGTCTGATTCTTTAATATTTTTAATTCAAAATTAAATGGGACTTTAAATCTGTGATAATCTAAAGATGTCATTCTTTGTGCATTAAAAATACTGCTTTTCTTATGTAAATGTAATGCTAGCATTTCCATCCCCAACAATCAGAGGAGCATGGAAAGACCTACAAGGTATAATATACATCCTTGTGTTGTGTGTAGAAATTGGGGAACTAGTAGTTTTCTCCTTTCATGTTAGATCAGACTGGTCTTAGCAGCAACACTGCTGTAGAAAGTCATAGTTTCTTTTTCTCTAGACTTCCATTAGATAATTTTGTTCTAACTTGTGTCCTGTAGCTCCATGAAATAATGATTTGAGTCTTTGCAGTTCTACTTTGTTAGAAAGAATGGCACTCCTAGAGTGACTCCCTTATTGTTGTATTTATTCTCTTTCATGCAGTGAATTACAGTAGTGAAAAATTTGGTACTAATTTGATGTTTAGCAGTAAATATTGCAGCCTGTCATGTATGCCTTGGTCCCTTCCCTACAGAGACACTAATTTCAGCCAGTTTTATCAGCTAAAAAAATGTTCCAGTCCCTTGGTGAACACAAGTAGATGTACATCCTCTGGTTTCAAGTCCCTTTGAACTAGTTTGAAGACCCTGATGGCTGTCTGTGTCTTACAGTATAATTTCACATACTGCAACTTAAGGTTGTAATTCCTTTTGGTACTTTCTAGAGAGAACTTGTCCTAACTGATTTCTCTTTTACCCTTTTTTTAGCAGGTTCTCTGACTGGCAGCCCTCACCTTTCAGAGCTCTCCATCAATTCCCAAGGAGGCCCATCGGTAGCAAATATGTCTTTGTCTCCAAACTTGAGCCCTGATGCCAAGCAGCCATCTCCCTTGATCAGCCCTTTGCTGAATGACCCATCATGCATCAGGACTGATGACGAGGAAGAGGTCAAGAGAAAGGTAAGGCAGAGCCTTGTGTTTCTTTTCCATGTTGTGTTGTGGCTACTGCTGTTGGTCGAAGTGACTAATATCTAGACCCCTGCAGCTATAGGATTCACACAAATAAATCAGACTGGGTCACTTGGTATCTGCTGCCCTTAGCCACGGTGTGCCCAAGAGCATCCCTGTGCTCCTGAGGCCAAATTCACTGTTTGGAGCAGCTCAGGCCAGAACCACAGCACTGCTTTAGCTGAGGGCTCAGTGCCCTGAATTCGTTCTCCTGAGCAGAGGTGAAAGAATTAGGGCCCCAGCTCCTTTTTAAGCAGCAGAGAGAAGATAGGTAGCTCTGTGTCCCTAAGTTTAGTGTGGGATTAATCTGGGCCAGTCCTGTTGCTTGGAACTTTAAAAGCATGTTTTGACAGGGTCTCCTATAAATCCAGCTTGTTTTAAAGGAGTGGATTTTGGTAGTTTGTTATAACAAAACAGTGTGTTATTGCAGAGAAAATATCCAGGTGACAGAAGGAAAAGGCATGGCGTTGAGCAGGAGTGTCCAACCCAGGCTTTACAGTCTGTCTCTGCTTGGGACCACCACTTGGAGCATTTGGTTGTAGGAGTCGAAAACACTCTCTTTGAGCCACAGCCTGAAGCATTCAGCAGGAAGAGTTTGGCTCAGCCCCATCATTACAGCAAAGCCATAAGGGAGCATCACATCCAACACTGCTTTTAGAAGACAGAAATGATTCTGTCTGTGCCAGGTTATTCTGGGTGCCTGCTGGCTCCTCTCTTCTGTACTGCCGGGCAAGGGGGTTGATCTTGTCCTTCTGTTGCCTGAGCATCTCAAGAGGAAGAGGATAGGAACTCAGATGGCTTTGCTGGAAAATGGGGGCATGCGTAAGGAAGATCTCTCTTTCCCACTGTGCAGAGTTAGCAAGATATGAGAGAAATTTGCGAAGAAAAAAAGCCAAGAATCAGTTAATGGCCTCATGATTCTTTGTGTCAGTTGAAGCTACAGCAGCCAGTGACTGCTGTGTATACCAGCTGATGATGTTATATACTCATGATGGGGTTATATACTGGCTAGGAAATACCCACAATCTACTTTGCATGCCTTTCTAGCACATCCTCTGCATCATTGATCTTCAGGGTGGAAACGTGGAAGCAAAAGATTTTTTTTTGCGTATTTTGCTGTTCCTCGTTGCTTCCTGGGCAACAAAGAGCAGATCAGTTGGGGTCCTTTGACCTTTCAAAATTAAGAGATCAAAGCCACTTGGACACAAGAGGACAATTTTTCACAACGAGAACAATCAGCCATTGGAATAATCTCCCCAGGGAAGTGGTGAATTCCCCAACACTGGGCACTTGCAAAATTCAGCTGGACAGGGTGTTGGGACATCCAGTCTAGATCATGCTTTGCCTGGAAAGGTTGGACCAGATGATTCTTGAGGGATCTTCCAACCTGGTATTCTGTGAGTCTGTGATTCTATGACTTTTGCGTCTTGGGTAACACAAGATTTTGTTTGGTTTGTTGTTTTAGGGTTGTTTTTTTTCCTGAAATTTGAAATCTGTAATTTACCCTAAGACCCTAACCCTCTCCCACTATTGTCAAGCCACAATGGGAAAAGCTTACAGATTTTTCTTTTTTAGGAGTTTTTTTACTGTGGGTTCTTATCCAGAATGATGGATGATAATGAAATTTATAGTAATCAGACAGTAATTATTGTCATTTTATCAAATTTGATTCAAATGGTTTTTTAGCCTGCAAAGGATTTCTTTGTGAACTTAAGAATACATCCTGCTCTGGATGTGTGGAATAACCTAAAAGGAGCATCTGCACCCCAGAGCTGTAGCAATCACCTTGGCAGAAAAAAAGTCTTTCAAGAACCCATAGAAAGTGCTTGTTCTCTTGTGTTTGCAAGGAAGGATTGTTTTCAGGGCTTCAGGGCTTAGGAACATTCAAGCATGAGTCACAGTAACCACAAGCAAGGGTCACTAGTTTGTAACTCTCTTGGCAATTGTTGTCTGCAGTTTTTTCCTACAGAAAGCAGCTCCATAAAAGCAGATGAGAACCTAATGTGTTTGCAATTTGCAGAGATTCCCAACTGAGAAAGCTTACTTCATTGCTAAAGAAGCGGCAACCACAGAACGAACATACCTGAAAGACCTTGAAGTCATCACATCGGTATGTTTACTTGAGCATTACTCATGAAACATGTGAATCTCTAGTCAGCAGCAGTATTTCTTCTGCTCCATTTAACATTTTAGCTGTTCCATGCTACTTTTATATTCTGCTTTGTAGGTATTCTCTGCAGTGCACAGGAGTACAGCTCTCAGGAGGAAATAACACAAAAAGCAGAGAGTAGAGATTTGCAGTGTGGTTAGTAACATGCAGTACAAAACTATATTAGGTTGAGGAACTTGAGACACAGCTGAGTTATTTTTTTTCTTGCTCTCATACTTTGTGGTTGGAATTACTAAAAATGCCTGTGGGTTTTCAATGACTTCTCTTAAAACTGAAGTAGCTCTCTAGGGTGACGTGTAAATGTTTTCTGCTGGATTAAATCTCTCCATTTAACATGAAATATTGTGGAGTACCTGTTTGAGTGATTCTGACTTTTCAGTAAGTGAAGCTGTCTGTTAAATGAGTTGCTAATCCATAGCATCTGATCAGGGTGTGATTGTTAAAATCACCAAGGCAAATATGTGTCTTCTTTGCACACACACCAGCAGTCTTTTTTAACTTCCAGGTGTAACGTGTGCAAGATTTGGCCTTAAATAATAGGCCAAATAAGCAGGGCTGCCAGCTCCAGATCAGCTAGCTTTTTAATAATCCAGTGTGTGAAACTGTGAGGTGCATGGCCATGTCCTGCATTGAGTGTTGTGGTAAAGAGGACGTGCTGCAGAGAAGACTCCATTGGTACCAGCTGGGAAACAGGGAGAGACACCTTTCTCCCAACTTCTCGTCTGTTTCAGGAGTCCATGTGGCAGATGCAGTTGCTCTGATGCCAGCTTAGACATAGCCAGTGTGGGCTGGAGCAGCATGATTGTTGCACACAGCTGTGGTCCCACTGCCCATTTACCTTGGCTTTCTGTGAAGCTGGGGCAGTAAGGGAAAAGGCCAGGTTCTCTGGGACGGTGGTTGTTGCTGCAGTCTCAACAGTAGATGCACTTTTTTCATCTTCTATTTCCCTTAGTGGCTGCAGAAAGTTTTAGCTCTTCAGAACTAAACCTCATTTCCCACCCTGGTCTTTATTCTTGTGGTAGGCAAATTTGTATTTGCTCTACCACCAAGAAGCATACAATGGCTCTTAGCTGATCATCAGATCCATCAGCTGTGCTCCACAAATGACTGGCCCAGGAGGCCACTGAGAGTAACCAGTGCCATTAGAAAAGGTAGAAGGAACAAGTGTCATGCATGACTTGCTAGGCGTGCAGTTCTTCAACCTCAGCTCTGCTCAGTGTAGAGATAAAACAAAGGAGAGGGAGGTTTGGGAGGGATCTCTCTTCATCTCAGAGGTGGAGCAGCTCCAACTGAGTCAGTGCCAATCAAGACTGCTGTAACAGCCTTCTATGGTCCCAGCAGCCTTCTAGGCACTTCTGGAAGTCAACCGTAGATAGCTAGAATCCCTCAGGGCAGCCAGGAGGTAATAGTGTCGTCATGTTGATGAGAGGCTGTGCCACCTTGGCAAGATCCCTAGTCCTGTGGCTTTACATCCCCCATAGTTTTCTTAGGGTGAAATAAAGAGAATATGGAGCAAAACTGAGCAGGAGCCTGTTGCAGTCTTAACAGTGCTTGGGACTGACCCTCCTATTTTCTGCTCCGACTGTCTTTTTTTGCAAGTGCAAAGTACCATCCTTCTACTTGTTCACTTTGCGAAGTTCATGATGTTCTCTAACTGCACACCGCAGCCGAGGCTTGAGTATTTACTGTACCAACTCCTGTGAAAGGGATTTCAGACAGGACTCAGCAAAAAGCAGAGCATATTTTTTTGTTTTATTGGAGCTTTTGCAAGCTTTGCAATACACTTTTGCTTGCACTTATAGCATTTGCAACTTCAGTTTGTATTGACCAGCCAGTCTGGGCATGAAAAGAATTTTCACGATTTGATGAGGGGTGGCAAAGGGAGAGGGAGTTTCTTTTATAACTAAGCACAGATAAGAGTACCTGTTCAGCATGCAGGAGTGCCAGGGGTAGCCTGGGTTGCATTTTTAGCACCAGCTAAATGAGGTCCGTACTGGATTAGGTGTACAAAGACAGCAAATGATCATACCTGCAGCATTTCACCCCCTGATAATTTTGCTTCTTTTTTGTTTGTAGTGGTTTCAGAGTGCAGTAAGTCAAGAGGATTGCATGCCCGAAACACTGAAAAATCTCATTTTTTCCAACTTTGAACCTTTGCACAAATTTCACGCTGGTTTTCTCAAGGAAATTGAGCAGAGACTTGCTCTGTGGTAAGACTATTGTTTGTTATTTAGCTGTGTTATTTCATGCAGTTGAGCGTTTTTGCATTCCCTTTTGGCTAACTTGTGCTGTATGGTAGTGGCAGGTTTATGAAAGTTACAGCTGTTGGTTATTAGCAGACTGGGTATATTGAATCATGCTTTGTGTTTACTCGACAAACTCTGTTGTTTGGATATCTCGGGTACAGACGTATGCAAATGAGATAATAATTCTGGATGAAGCTTTCGTTTGCCAAATGTCAGTGTTTCTATATGGCAGAGCTTCTGAAAAACATGTTGCAAGCAGGTTTACCAGTGATAAAGAGGGATTCTGTCAAATAGGTGAACGTTTTCAGAGACCATTCTGCAGGCACCACATTTTTGACGCTCTCACAGTCTGCAGTGCACTCTGCGAATTGACAGTGTTGGAAGAGGGCACTGGACTTCAACATTATCTGTCCATAGAATAATAGTGACAGTAAAACGTGGCATTTTTGTGAAATAGCTATGAAGTGAGTAATTCTTTTCTGGGAGGACTCTTAGTTCATTTGACCACTGATATCTGAGCAGAGGCAGCACACAGAAGCCCTCTTCGTGCTCTGATTAGACCTGTCTGGACTAGATTGTCTTTCTGTGTGTAGATGGTTTTTTTGGTAGTTCGTCTTTGGTGTTGGGAGCCCAACTTTTGCTTTGTGGTTAGAAAAGTGACAATGGAAAACCACGTGAAAACAGAGCAGGCAGACCTGATGAGTGCTAATCAGTTTAATGCCTCTTTAATTAATCAAAACAAAAGCAAAACACAGGCTTAGAATTTGTGAGTTTAGCTCTTGTGCTGTGAAGAGCATGGTCATTGAATGAGAGCACAACACATTGCAGACTAGCTCTATCCAAACCCATTCTGCATAGTTCCAGAATTAGCGGGTATTTTCTGGGATGAGGGGAATGTGATACTGCCTCTTAGAGCTAACATCCTCGCCCGGGGCTCCATGGTTGATGCTCGACATAAGGTCACTCTTAAGGCAGAGTGCTGCACAGCAACTCTGCCAGTATTTTCCTTTTTTCACTGGGCTGCTACTGGTGTAATCCAGTCAGGATTTTTACTGGTGTTAATTGCTTTCCACTAAGGAGCATTTATTGCAGGTACTCCAGTAAGGCACTATCAAATGTTACAAAATAGTGGTTGTTTCTCCGACCATGGTGTGGGATTAACAACTGGTTGGGGATAATCCCCAACTAGTTGGGTTTCAGGGTTTGTGGTAAGAAAATAAATAATTATGCAGTTAGTAAAGAGCCAAGGTCTGCTGTCTATCAGAGCAGTCTATTGAGTTTTCTGGGTGCTAATTGCTTGGGCACATGCTGAAACAGTTTCCCTCTATACCCTTCTGGTTGCTGGTAGCACTACAGGTGGGTTCCAACCTCCTGTTCAGGTGTGATGTTTTTCAAAAATTGGAAGATGCTTCAGTAACACACTGCTGTGGAGAGGTGGCATTGTAGGAAGTATGGGGAGCTACGTTTAAAGAAAGAAAGAATATTCAGGCTTTTAGACTTTTCATGGGTTTATTCTGTTTCTCCTTTTCTGTTAGCTTCTTTTAGAGCTGAGTAAGCCTTTCGTTTTCCAGCTTTTCCTTGTGTCCTAAGGCTATGGTTTCACAGAGTGGTAAACCTCAGTTTAAGGCTCCTAATACCATATTTAAACTGTAGTTACCCTGTGATACAAAGTGCTGATCTGCAGTGAAGTGACTTTGCAATACAAATTTGTTCAAAATTATTCTGCTGAGGTAACTTTGTCCCAGCTGGGCACCTCGTTCTGACTTTGTCAGCTCAGCTATTACATGTCCTTTCACAGCTAATGTAAAGCCACTGGGAATTCTCTGACGGCTGCTCTCATTCACTTGACAGTAAAGTAATCATATTCCTCCCCCTGGTCTGCATCCAGTTTGCAACCAGCAGCATGAGTTTACCTAGCATAATACCACTATTGAAGATGGTGTTTGTTTTGTAAAGTTCTAGAAGATTTGAACACATGCCTTAGGAAGAGGGGCGAATTTACTGGCTGGTGTTATTTTGGAGATGTTGCTTTTACATAATGTCACAGATGCCAAGATAAGCTGCATGCAATAAGATCTATCCTATAGAGATTACTGTTTAATTAAGTGGTGAGTGACGAAAAATAAACAGCCCCTCAGCATGTAGAAGGAGCAGGTAGTGGCAGTGTGGAAGGGAATGTCTTCAGCAGTGTAGTCAAGGTCACTTAGCTCGATGTCCATATTGCTGTGATTGTGCCTTTGCCTTTGGCCTCGAGTGGATTTAAGCCAGCAGGCTTTGGCTGTGTTCATCACTGCTGTGCAGAGCACTACGCAGACTCTACGTCAGCTGCATAGATTCTCATTGGCCTGGCTGAGCCAGCAGCACTGATGCAGGCAGGGGTGGGCAGGATTCAAATGGGCTTGTTTAAATCTGACCCTTCTATGTCAGCTCTTCTAAATTTCCAGGCAAGTGCAGCAAAAAGGAAGGCGGGATGCGTGTGTTGAGATATCAGCATGCTCTGCATTCATCAGAGGGGGGTGGCATGTCCTACAGAAACCTTCTAGCAGCCTTCCAGTGCCTAAAATGGGCCCACAATAAAGCTAGTGAGGAACTTTTCATAAGAGCAAGTAGGGATAGGACAAGGGGCAATGGCTTTAAATTGAAAGAGGAGAGATTTAGATTAGATATAAGGAAGAAATTCTTCATTCTGTGGGTGGTGAGGCATTGGCACAGGCTGCCCAGAGAAACTGTGGCTGCCTCATCCCTGGCAGTGTTCAAGGCCAGGTTGGACAGGGCTTTGATCAACCTGGTCTAGTGGAAGGTGTCTCTGCCTACATCAGGGAAGTTGGAACTGGATCATCTTGATGATCCCTTCCCATCCAAACCATTCTACGAGTCTGTGAAAAAAGGGCCTATCACTGAAAGGACTGTGGACTTCATCAAGCTACTGGAAAGCCCCTAGTTGCCCAGTTGTGCTGTGGTACCTTGTCTCAGAGGAAGAGCCTCCTACAACCGGTCATCTGTGTTACCCTAGCAAGTAGGGTGCCGGGTTTTATCAACTTCAAGCACAGTTCAGCCTGCTTGCATCCGTGTGTTTGTCTAAGGTTTGTTTCAAACCTTCATGTGTTGGGCGCCTGTACAGGACTTGGATCATATTGAAGCTGTGATCCAAGCAGCTAAAAGAGCTGCAAAGGTAGCAAGGCCAGGGGAGGATTGCATGTTACAATTGTTAAATGGCTTTCTGCTTTTAATTTGTTAAAACATCTATAGACTCAGTATTTGGCTCAAAGAAGTTCAGGTTGTATGCATTATTAAAAGCATTTCTGTCTTGCTCAAGGGCCTCTGAACTGTTTGAACCTGCTGTCAGAGGCAGGCTGTTTGCTACTGAACATCTGAAGGGGTGGTATCCTTTTGACCCAATTATAGATTCTGGCAGGTCTGATTTGTTTCTTTACACAACTCACTCATTTTTCTATTTAGTATTGCATTTCCTAAGAGTATCACATCTTGGTCTAGTTCATAGTGATAAAAGATTTTAACAAGATGTGAATTGATGCTGACGCTAGTAGCCAACTGCAGAATATAGAAAGTTGCTGCTTTTTTTCACAGCTAGAGTTTCTTTCTGGCTATGAAACTGAGCAGATTCCTGGTGGGCTTATTACACAGCATACTAAGATCAGTCATACCTTGCTCTGAGCAATGTTTTCTTCCCAGCCTGTGCTGTTGCAGGGCCAGTGAAGCAGCCCATAGATCCTCCCAGTTACTCCAAGTGTGCTGAACCCTCTCTACACAAGACTGTCCATGTTCCAGGGACCAAGTGAAAATACCCCACTAGAGGCCCAGGGGTGTGAGGAGAGGAAGGATAAACTTTAGGGGATGCAGGCATGCATGCGGCTCTGCCCTCTTGAACAGCAAGAGAGGAGGAGGGAAAAGAGCAGGAAGCTGCCTGATGTGGGACAGGGAGCAGTGCACATGAGGCTGTTCTGTTAGCAAGTGCCAGGAGAGCTGTGTCCAGCACACAGGCATCCAGGTCCTAGTCCTGGACTCATCCAGGTTGCTCCTCAGCAAGGCTTTGGGTGCAGGGCATGGAGTTCCCAACCCTTTCTACTGGGAGGAAATATGGACGGTGTATCTCAGCAACGGTGTATCTCAACTCCTGTTTCCCATAGAATCATAGAATAGTTAGGGTTGGAAAGGACCTGAAGATCATCTAGTTCCAACCCCCCTGCCATGGGCAGGGA